>CAUOFW020007025.1:0-22280 GCA_963454935.2 Ilex paraguariensis
TTAGTGACCAAATAATAACAAAAAAAACATTATAACATTCCAATGCAAAATAAAAAATCTTTCGTACTTTGATTGAAACTAGGGTCTTAACCCAAGCACAATATCTTTTTTTCTTTCTTCCAAAACCCACCCAGTGAAGATCCTCAATGATTTGTAGCACACGCCCAAACTTCAATCCAAAAATCTACATAACTTCTACCCAACTGACCCAGTATCTCCACTATGTCATTTTAAAATTGCAAAAGCATTCCAAAAAGCAATATAAACAGTACCAAGCGGCAGGTAAGAAGAAAATAGAAAGAACTGGGAAGAAACAGGATAAAAGATGATGTTTTTATTATTGAATTTTCTTACTGTAGTTTCTGAAGGGAAATTGAAAAATCTGAGAGCAATATAGTTTGATGAGCGAGAGACAGGAAGAACATTGCTTGAATTCTCAGCTTGCATGCTCTTCAAATCAATACTGCCAAAACCGAATTGCAAAAACCAAAACATAAAGAACAAAAAACAGCAATAGAGATGCGTGAATCCTAAAATGTAGAACACGCAGAGAAGATCACATGCTAGTACTGTATTAAAAAGTACAGTTGCTACTTAGGCACTGTCATGTAAATTGGGAACTTGTGAAAAACAAACGCCTACAAGACTGCACTATCGGAATGTATGCCCAAAATCATACAATATATGGAACAATAAAATTTTGCTTCTAAGTGAACATGTTGTTTGTCATTTATCAAACTAGACGTCAGCAATTTGAAAAAAAATTCTTTGATGGGGCCAAGAGCTGTGTGACCATTTAGGAATAACTAAATAAAGCTGCTTAATTGTTTAAAATCAAAGAAGGTTAGTGACATTGGTTGTGCTGCATATCCAGCTATTAACGGTTGCTAACCGCGCATCAGGGCCAAAGATTGATTTTAAAAGGTCATTGACTTAATGTTAAACCTCCTCATTTTCACCGGAACACTGATTATACATCTCAGATTTCATGCAACCAAAAGGACAGCAAACGGTATACTGCTTATATCATTAGTAATCACAGAACAAAAGCTTATACTCTACAATCCCAGGAAGTATCAGTTGTAATTCACATCAACATTGCCACCAAATTAAGCAAACATACAGGAATCCCACAACAATAGCATAAATGCATAATAGCTACTCATACAAAATCACAACCAACACAAACCAACCCCACATACCCTTTTTTTCTGTGAACAGGAAACAATCCCACATACCATGATACCAAAAAACCCAACCTTTAAATGCAGTTTACATGTATGCTAGTGTATATACATATACAAATGATTGAACAGGATGAATAAGAGAACCTGGTGCAAAGAAAAAAAGCTTTGACTGGGATCTTTCCACTTTCCTCTTCTTCCTCGGAGTCCAAAACGGAACTCTGAACAAAATCATTGGCACTGAGATCGAATTCATTGTCATAGATTGGGGATGGAGATGGGAGTGCCGAGAATGCCCTGAAACTACAAAATCTAGTTCTGGGTATTAAAGCAAGTGAAAGATGAATGGGTTTGATAGGCCGAAAACCGTTAGGATTCGGGTTAATGCATTTAGAAATGGAGGCGAAGCGTAAAAGGAGAGGAGAAGCTCTCCATCTCCCCATTCACCGGACTCTTCTCTTCTTGATTGGGTAGTGTTTGGCTGTCTATTTTTATTCAGATTTGTTTTGTTCCCAGCCAATTGATTGACTTGTTCAAGTCTCTGGTTGTGATGGCCTGCTGGGGAGATGGGTTGCAACCCACCTTCTTCTCGGTGCAGAGGGTTTGGGAAAGGAAGCTATGTTCATGGAAGCAATTCTTCGTGGTGTAGGTTAGCCATTGCAAAGGACAAAAACATGGTAAAAAACGAGGAACTCACGATGGTGTTAATATCGTATTATCGTTTAGAAATACACAGAAACACTCTGTGGGTTTTCTTTTTTTTTTTTACGGAGTGGAAAGGAAGGAGAGAGACAGGAAAATAAATTTCTTGACAATAAAGTTTAGTAGCTTCCCCTCTTTTATTATTTACACTTGCTTCCCCTCTTTATTATTATTTTTCACTTTAACCAAGCACACTTATGAATTTTCTTTTTGTAAATGTGGGAAACCTTTGAAACTATAAACTCTGTACTTAATTTGTCAATAATCCCCATGTATTTTTTAAGACGCTAGGTTCAAACTATTTTTTTTTTAAATCATAATATTACTCTTTGTATCCTATGTTTTATCTAATTAATAGTCATTGTCTTGGTCAGTGAATTCCATAATAATGAACTTAATGAGAGTAAACTCGGATTTGACCCGTTGGGTCAAGTTGAATACAGAGCGAATTTACTTGGTAATTGTAAAATGGGCCGGATAAATTGGTCTCCATTCCAACTACCCGACAACCCAAATATGCATTGGATAGGATATTGAGACGACGTCGTTGGAAGCACCTGTCGTACTGCTGCTGTCGCTGTCAACCACCTGAAAGTCCCAGCAACAAACCTAACTGACAGCTGTGAGAGTAAAAATCGAGTGATCGAAACCCTAGATTGAGAGAAGAAAGAGAACCAAAAATGGCGATTTCTGGAGATTTCAGAGTATCTGCTGCGTTGGTTCCTTATCCTATGAACCCTCTTCGAAGCTGTTCGCCTCCTTCCAAGGTTCAAACTCTTCCCCATTTTTAGTTTTCTAGTTCTCATTTTCATAACCTATAATCACTATATCTGGGTTTCTTCATCTTATTATTCTAAGTTTTAAGGTCTGGGTTTCTCTTGATTTGGTTTATTAGTCGCTAATCTGCGTGTTTATGTTCATATTTATTAGTCAACGCTATGAACTTTGGTAAATAGATCGTTATAGACTTAGGTAAATCCTATTCGTGTTTCATTTCGCGCAATTTGAGTTGTTTTTATGTGGTGGTAGTTGGGGGTTGGGGGTTAGTCTGTGAACTCCATTATGTTAATGTCAGTATGTGTCTTTCTTGTTCATGATTTCTTTTCTTGTCGGGTTCGTAGGCTTGAAATCGAAGATAATATCTTCACACGAATAAACTAGGATTTTAGATTATTATTGGTGCAAATGTACATGATCCTTGTACGAATTCAGATGTTAGTTTTGAGAATGTTGAATTTAGTGTTGTGGTAGTTGTTACAATTTATTGTAACTAGAGTTCAAATGATCGAATTCCTTATATTTTTTTTTTATTAGTTTTGACTTCAGGAGTCATTTGAATGATTGCGTGAAAAACGAGACTGTACAATATCTTGGAAGCTATGAGAAGTTATCCAGTTCAGTAGGTTTAGATGTCGAGGCTTGCCCGGCTGATTTGGGAATTAAATTATTATTATTATTATTATTATTTTTGTGAATCTTCTACATGTATAAAAATGTGACTCCAATTATTGATTGCTTGCTCATTGAACCTTGTTATAGTCGGGAATAAAATGCTTTGTGAATCAGTCACCTTCCACTGTTCCCGGGCGGTCTGTTTGGTTCATGAGTATACTGGGAGAAAGGAAAAACAAAAGTAAAGGAAATCATTTCTCTTCTTTGGTGGCCATAGAAAGTAAAGAGGGGAAGTAAGGGAAGAATAACTGTCACTCCCTCTCATACTAAAATCTATTTATCTGATTCACAAATTTTTCCATTCCGTGATTTCCTACAAATAGTCATGCTTAGTAGAATATGGTAGAATTGGATGTATTATCATTTTTCCTATGCTTGTTGTCATCGGTTTGTTCTTGTTTCGGCTCATGTTTTAAAATTGTTGTGTTTGGTTTTTTGAGATTTTATATGTTTTTAGGTGTGGGTAAAGGAGATGGGTTTATTGAATATTGTGTATCTAGTGATGTAACATGGTATGATGCACTATTCAATTCAAATGGTTTTTATAGCTCAATTTTCTTCCCTTTTCAGCAATTGACGTATCATTTATGTTGCCATCAATAGGTCCCCTTTTCCCTTCTGCCCATGCAAGTGGGCTCTTTTTGTTATTTAATTTTCACCTACTTGCCACTCCATGCAGCCGATTTCCTAAGAAGAGATGATATATATTATATGCTTATGTTCACGTTGCATAGACACTGACAGAATAGCTTAGAATACTGAAATATTTTATTCTCCTACACACACCCACTACACTCACGCAGATTAGTCACCAACATGTGTACTATATGTTCAGATGTTTTGTCAAAATAAAAGGTAGAGAGTCTAACTTGTATTGGTTATATTATACATCATCTAAGTATGAGGGTTTTGTGCTACATTACAGTTGGATTATATTCTTTCCCTTAATGGAGGATCCAGTGGTTCCGATGTCATGCCCAAATGGTCCCGTGCAGTATTGGATAGCAATAGCATGCACTGCCATTCTAAACGACCTCTTGGGATCACTGCAGCATACAAGCTGTCCACAAATTCCATTAGCCAGGAAGCTGAGAGCTTCCTTCTTGATGCCATTAACATGAGCTTCTTTGAGCGTTTGAACTTGGCTTGGAAGATCATGTTCCCGTCACCTACTTCAAGAAGGAACTCAAATGCAAAGATTGCCAAGCAACGGTTGAAGATGATTCTCTTTTCAGACCGATGTGCCGTTAGTGATGAGGCGAAACAGAAGATAGTGAGCAACATCGTGAGAGCCCTATCAGATTTTGTGGAGATAGAATCGCAAGATAAAGTTCAACTGAGTGTCTCTACAGATCCAGGTCTCGGAACTGTTTACTCTGTCACAGTGCCTGTGCGGCGGGTGAGACCAGAATATCAAGATGAGGATGAATTTGGAACAATAACAAATATTGAGTACAAAGATACTGGGGAAAGTTCTGGTTCTGTTGATGTCACGTTTGATTTCTATGTTTCCGACGGTATGTGAAATCAGGTTATGCCTGAGTTTAAGCTTGAAAAGGTGATAAAAAGGAGAAAAGAGAGAAAAAAAATTTGTTTCCCTGGTAATGAGAAATTATTACCTCAGGTAATACGGAGTTCTTCTGTAAGATGTTTGGGCATCTAACAGTTGGAATGACCTTTTAGTCTTGTATATATTTGAGATTTCTTGTTAGATAGTTTAGATTTGCAAGTATGGAAACTTTTACTTGGAATGAGTTTTGTGGTGACATTTCATCGTGCATATATCGTGGAAACTTTTAATTTTTGCATCATGGGTTCAGATCTTGGCAATTTTGGGTTTAGTCCATATGTCATCTTCTGCAAGGTTATTTTATAGAGGCAGAGCTATTATTTGTGGGTTTTACTGTGGACAAAAGGAACTGATATTGTGGTTACTTGTCCTTGCCCAGCCACCTTTATCTCCTTAAATATTAAACCAACTGCTCTGCTTTTCAGAACTCCCGGGTCCCGATTGTTTCTGTTTTATAATTCTGGGTTGAGCAGGAAAAAAGAGAGGGAGGAAATGTCACACTATCTGCTTCTGTGGTTGAATTTTGATGCTATCAGATGTAGGTCATGATCATCAACTGAAATCCTACGATTCTTGTGCAGTTTCTTTGCACTCATATCTAATGCTGCTCGTATGTAACCTCTGACAGTTTTAATTTTTTTTTGTTCAATGATCAGGGATATTCGGGTCAATTTATACGCATCTTGACTAATTTCTTCTCTGATCCGGTAAAAAGTAGACTATTCACGGCGTCTGGACAACAAGTTGTCAAGATTCAAATTTATGTTACCACTCGACCTATATTTAAAGTTAACTTTGGCAGTTTTGTAAAAACATTGGCACATGACAGCCATCAGCTCAGTACTGAAAAATCAGCTGCATTTAGGAGCCCCAGTGTTTTTGCCATTTGCTTGCACTCTTCATGGGATTAACCGCGGTCGCGTTTCCGCACTACAATCGTCGACAAGCCAAGCCAGCCACAGTACACTGTTTTCATCCATCCATATTTATAAGTGCCCCAACCATAGAGATGACATTTCTCAACTTGGGCATTTTGTGGGCATCACTGTTAATTTTTTCCGTATTTTATTTGAAAAAAAGATGGTCTTTATGTAATAATAAGGTTATTGAATTGTGATCGGAATACCGTAGGTTTAACTTACACAAATGGCCTCTCATAGACAAGACTAGTAAATTCTATTGACACTTGAAAGTTAAAAGAATAATACCAATATAAGCAAATTAATCATTTGGGGCCTTAGATTGAGAATCTTCCTCTTATTTTTCATTAGATCACATGCTCTAAGTTCAAGTAAGGTCCAATATCAATAAACGAACTCTCGTACATTCTCCTCATATGTTTTATTATGATGTGAATATAATAGTGAATTAGTTATACTGATATTTTGCGGCAATTCTGATTTTGTTTTGTGCAGCAAATAGATGTTAGCTGTTGGATTGGACCCGTTAATCTAACCTCGTACATACATCTATTTACTGCACATTGCATTTCCGATTTTGTCATGCAGCCACGCAACAAGAGGAGGGCATTTTGGTAACTTAAACCAGATTTTTGGTTTGCTATTTGGTAGCGGTACGCAAACACTGAGCGGGAACTTCCCAGTTCAAGTACTCGTTACTCTCTTCTACCTTCTCTCTGCTTCCATTTTGCTATCATAGAAACTCACAGATAATCTTCATGGTTCTCTGCAACTAATCGATCATTTGACGTGAAAATCGAACTCCAGAAACGAAAGTAGGGTTTTCCGATTTAGTCTCTGGTAATTTGTGCTCCGATTTAGGGCTCCAATTCCGGTTAATGCACTTGGATACACGTGCTTTGATGCCTTGGCTTGGCTTTCCCTGATTTCGATATGAACGGAGCTTGTTTGAAGTTCGAAAAGCCGATTCGGGACTCCATTTCGAGAATCCGGTTCGCTCCCCAATCCAACAATCTCCTCATCTCTTCTTGGGACGCCGTAAGCATCTACTTAATAAATGGTATTTTTAGGTACTTTTGTGTTTATGAACGTATAAGTTTATGAATATATGACTTTTTTTGTGTGGTTTATGAGCAGAGTCTTCGTTTGTACGATGTGGGTAGCTATAATCTCAGATTGGAAACTCCCACGGAAGCTGCACTTCTTGATTGTTGTTTCCCGCAGGAGTCGGTTGCTTTTACCACTGATTCTGATGGTTATATTAGAAGGTTGTTACATTAATGCCACTCTTTGTTTTTCTTCATTCACTAATTTTCATACCTATTTTGCTGGTGCCATAAAAATTCCATCTTGTTTTTGCTGTTTTATGCATCTAATTACTTCATCTATGCTACATCTCGAAGTCATATCCAATTGAAAGGCAAAGTTACTGTGTAAGCATGTGAAAACTCGCATACAATTTTGACTTAGTAAAGGGTGTTTGAAGAGTCCCAGACTCTAGAGGCATATGTAGTGTAATATTTCCTGGCATTTTGGTGAGAGGGTCAACTTGATGCCATCTGGTATTGCGTGATTGTATCAGAAGAATGACTAGCTGGGTATGAATAGCTTTTAAAGTATCTTTTCAAAGAGTCAGTTGAATTCAGCATCGTTCTTTGATTGTGCCACTGCTTAATGTGCTGGATTTTTGTTTTGTCACCCAAAAAATGGTTGCTTAAAAAGTAAAGTTTAAGGTAACAAATTATTTTGCACTTTCTCCTCAATGAAAAGAACATATTTTCCATATTTGCCTCCTTTAACTTCATATGAATCATATCTTCCGAACCGTTACTTTTATTTAAGATAACAGTAAATGGTTAGTGCAGCGTCCTCTAAATAAATTTTGTAATTTTGAGATCTTTTGGGAAACTCTCTACCTGTGTTGTGTTGTGTCTCTTCGCTGCACGACCCCTCGAAGCCTGGTGTAATGAGAAAGAAACAAAAGATAAAATGCCGCCATATTGAAGTTTTCTATTTTCACTTCAGTCCAAAACTTTGAATGAATGAGGAAACTTCATTAGGATTGAAGTTGACATATGGGAAAGCGATTATGAAACGATAAATAAATCTTTCTTTACCATGTGAGGTTTGTTAATAAGGATGCCTAAAAGTCTATAACATGTCGTTTCATTCTTTATGGAATTACATTAATAAAAAACATAGTGCTATATTGGAGAGTGTTGACTTGAAACAACCATTTTTCTTGAAAACCCTCATACGAATGAAACTGCCACCAGAACTTGAATATTCAAGTCTATATTGGTGAAATCTAATGAATAATTTTGACCACTGTGGCCTGGTGGTACAGAAAAAAAATAGAGAAATTGAGGAGCCTGTCACTGCAACGACTCTGGATGTTTATTGGTGGCTTATGTTCCTAGCGTTGTATTTTTTTGCTTGAAAAATTACTCACATTTGCAATGCTTACTATAGAGTATAGACTATAGGGTATATGCAATGTACATACATAATTTATGTCCCTTGTGTGGATGAAATTTGCATGTTTTAAGAAAAATATCCTTTATTGTTTCTGTAGGTTTCTTTGATTATCTGACGACTTCCTTTTGTTCAACATTTCTGTTCCATCCAAGCCAACTACTCAATCAATATATGGGGTGTAGATCACTTAACTGTATTTTGCTTCGCATTGCATACCTTAACACGAATAACAAATTTTCTGATGTGTGTGGGCTGCTGCATTTTCATGTGGTTGTCTGTCATGATTATCAGACCCTATTAACGACTCCTTTTATCCACAAATTTTTTAGGTGTGATTTGCAATACGGAATCAATGAGAAAATTGGAAGTCATGATGATTTAGCAACTTGTGTTGAATATTCTGATGAGACATGTAAGCAACTACTACGACCTAACCACCATCGCTATTAGTTGATTACTCTGCAAGTCCATGTCAGTCATCTTTCTTTAAGATAGAAATGTTGCACAATTTATGTAAATAGATTCCAAGAGAAAAAAAACTGAGAAAGCAACAGAAAGTAGTGTAAATATTCTATTTTAAGGCAAAGATAATGCAACGAATTTCCACGGTAAATACTCTGGTCAAATACTGGATCCTGTTTTTATAGATGTTGAAAGGTTCCCTAAGCACGTTGCCTGACAGTTTATGGTCTTTCTATATTGTAACTGTTGCTATCAGAGGGCTCCAATGGGCCCCCTGACCAGTAAGCATCTTCCCAATGATCATTCACTTTAACAGTAAACCCTCTCCAACTCTCTAGTTTCTCCTATTTCATTCTTCTATACATGTGTAGATTTGAGAGGGGAGAGGGAGAGATCCAATAGAAAAGTACCTATGAAGCTCCCTCTTCATGATTCTCTTCTTGGGACTATTGGACTAATGTAAAGTGAACTTGGAAGTGTCTATGGAAAGTCTCTCCTTTCTTTTCTTGAATCTGGTGGAGCTGGCTTTCTGAAAGACCAAAGCCTCCCATGTATACTTCCACAAAACCCTTTGAAAAGTTGCCTCCAAGTGTCAAAAATAAAAAAGATGGAGAGGAGACAAAAGATATACTTCCCTCCAAAATGACCAATATTGATTATATCATTTGCGCTGGATCATTATCAGCATATAGTTGCTGCAGTACAAGTTAAGATTTGTATGTTCATGATAAAGGAGTAACTAATTGCACGATATATTTTATTTTAGACCAGAAACATGAAGGAAGATTCGTTGAATGGTCCTGTGCACCACAAAGTTCTAAAAATTAAATATTATTTATATGTTTTTTTACTCTTAGCATTTTAATCTTGCTCTAGATACAAACATTTGTCATGCTCATGTGTCTCTCGTATGTTTCTGCTTTTTGGTTATGTATGTCAATTTCTTTTCATGAAGCAAAAAATAATTCGTTTCTTTTTCACTGACATAGGTCAACTAATAACATCTGGATGGGATAAAAAGATATTGTCTTGGGATACACGTTCAATGAAGGCTTATGGATGTTTGAACAATCTAGGTGTAGAGGTGGAGTCTATGTCACTCTCTGGGTTTTATTTGATGGCTGCCATTGGGCCATCAGTGAACATGTATGACTTGCGTAACTTTAGCAGACCTGTTCATGCAAAAGAATCATGCATGGACATTCGAATAAGATGTGTCCGCCCAATTCTTGGTTCTGAAGGTATTGTGAAAAGGTTGTGTTCATCTAGGTATTGTATGTCTTGCGTCATCCAGTTGTTCTTGTACTTGGATATAGCCTCACCTGTATGTTGGATGTGTACTTGATCAATTCAGAGTATTCACCATTATAGGTATCTGCTATGCAGACTGAATTGCACTCTTAAGCAATGTTTTATGTATGTGTTATTAGGTTCTTTTTGGTTTTCATGTTTTTTTGTTGCCCTGATTTATTTCATACAAATCTTCAAGGTAGTGAATACTGTTAAGAGTAGTCTTGATTCTCTTGAATATTTAATATTATGGGTTTCTTTATTTTATGTTGCCCTATTATGTCTGAACAAATACATTATTTCAGGGTTTGTAGTTGGATCAATTGATGGAAGGGTAGCACTGAAGTATATATATTCATTTAATTCCGGCAATGACGGGTGAGTGTAAGTTGTGGCAATAAAAAATATGTCAAAACTCATAAAAAGTTTCTTGCTACTGCTCAAACTATGCTATTGTGCATTGTGGATATTCTTGATATGCAACTTAATCTGAAACTGAATGTAACCTCATTAGCCTTGTTTCATTGCCGAGAGATGTAAAAAGCTAGGAAGCACGGACACTCTTAAGAAGGTGACTTATCTGTGTTTGACATGTGTTTGACACTTTTGGTGATGTCTCTGACCCTTCATTAGATCATGTCTTCGACTAAAAAATAAGCAAGTGCCAGCATGTAATTAATAAAGCTTGAAAATTTGACAAATGACTACCCTATAATGTTGAATAATATATAGGTGTTAAAACTAATCATGTTGAAATTTTACCGAAATGTACTAAGAAAAGCAAAAGATGCATCAAAGTTTTACTCAAGAAGAAGACTTGAGGAAAGAATTGACTAGAAATGTTGTTGGTGCTATTCCAAACATAATCTTCTCTAAGATTTCAAGTTTGTGTTATTAATTATTTCTGGCTTTCTCCTCAACACACTGGAACCTAATTATGGAAATTATGCTGATATATGAAACTCAAAAAGTGCTCTTGTATCACACTGCTATGATCCCCCTCAATTTCAGTATGATAACTACTGTCATAAGTGCAGGATTTGAAACTTAGTAGCCTAGACTCTATTTGAGCTCTTAGCAAAACATATTGGTTTAACTAAGATATATTGGCGGTGTGGATATTTTAGATAACATGATTTATTGGCTAATATTTTGCGTTCTTGTGAACCATTGCAGATATGTTTTTCGATGTCAGCCAAAGGCAAAGGATGGAAGGCATCATCTTGCAGCGGTGAATGACATTTCATTTAGTCCATCGTATGTGTTCCTTTCTTATTAGATTACTAACATAAATTATTGACTCTTACATTGATAAGATTTTTGTATTAATTAGCATTTGCGGCACTTTTGTCACCGGTGATGATAAAGGTCATGTTATCACATGGGATGCTAAAAGCAAGAAAAGATTATTTGAGGTACTTTCTCTTCTTCTCATAGGACGTAGCTCAGCATGTGTTGTGTTCAGAGTGAAATTGATATATTGCACCCTAATTTCTTATGGCGCCATGGTCTGCTTGAGAAATTGAGCTAACAACCGTAAGATTATGGATGCAAATACGAGGGGAGTCGCATTGTTCACTTAACGGCCAAAATTTTGTATCCAGTGCTTCCCTCCTAACACCTTCGGTTAATGTGGGTCAACTTTCTTTAACAAGAATGAATTGATTGTAAAGAGATTTGCTTGGCAATTGAAGATGTAGGGCACATAGAAACGGTCGCTGCTTAGTCTCATCTGAGAGCTTAATCTTAAATGCTATTAGTGCATCTAAATAAATTTTAATGTAGTAACTTTTGGAGACTGACAGTATTTGAGCTTCATTTGTTGTCTTGATGATATATATTACTTATTTGGGTTATAGAATTTATTGTCAGTTGAAAATGATGTAGGATATCATCTGTCCCCTTTTTTGTTTGTGCTGATATTTGCAGACAATTTCAACATAATTGGCCATACAATACTTGTTTTTGTTTGCACTGTCTTTGTGTTAATTGTTTAAAGTAATGTGGTGTTCATGTCAAAACCTTCTGTTGCTTTTATAGTTCAACAGCTTTCTACCTCGACATCATCGAATTTTGGTGTTTGAATTGTAAAGAGAGCTTGTATCCTCCACCGAATAATTAAGTCAACCCAAGGTTGGTTTATATAGTTGAGAGGTTACTCCACCCATTGCCAATTGGTTTTTACTTGGATGCTCTAATATTGTATCAGAGCTGGGCCTTGGGGTTGTTTGTTAGGGTCAAGTCTCTTACCCAGTTGAATTTCCCGGTATGTATGATTGTTTGTTTGTTTGTTAGCCCCATGAGCGAGTTCGGATCCCATGTGAAGGAGGGTGTAAAGAGAGCTTGTATCGTCCATTGAATAAGTAGGACCACCTAAGGTTGGTTTATATACTTGAGGGGATACTTCACTCATTGCTAATTGGTTTTGGGTTGGATGGTTTACCATGAATGAAGAATCTCACTTCGCTGTTTCCACAAAGTTGTTCTCACATGCCTTGTTTTTTAACCTTGATAGCCTTTTTTTTTACCTTGATAGCCTTTTTCTTTTCCCATTCATTTAATTTCTGGATGTCAATATAGTTCTGATAGTCCTCTAATTTCGTCTGACTTTTTCTTACATTCAGCTTCCAAGACATCTCAACAGCATTGCCTCCTTATCATACAACTGTGGAGGACAACTCCTGGCAGTTGCATCAAGCTTCACATACCAAGAAGCTAATGAATTGTAAGTAAATCTTATCTTTTTAGATTCGTGAATTGTGTTTTTTTTAAACAAACTTTCATTTCATAGAAAGTGAATAAAGATGGGGGATCCTACAGTTGTTAATTTATCATAGATCCTATATTTGGTAGCTGGTTATCATGTATGCATATTGTTGGAATGTCAAGCGTGTTCAAATTTTTTTTTTCCTCATGGTTTGCATCAATGATTGCAAACACCACTTTTATACTCTTGAAGTTCTCAGTAAACAATAGGATTCATGAAACAGTAACATGAAACAAATAAGACAGACCAGAATAAATGGGACAACATAAAAAGACTCATAGAGGCACACTTTTGGTGCAAGGATTACTCCCTGTGGCACTGAAATTTATCATCTACAATTATTTCATCAATGACTCCAGTGTGGAGATGAAAGCTTAAAATCTGGTTATTAATAAATGCCGGGAGTGGATAAGTGGGAAATACTTTGTTTAGGGTGATATGTTTGTTTTGTGATCATAATCTATTTTGTTCACACAGAGGTCAGTAGCACCATGCTTGCTTCTAATTGTTTTATGATCCGCAACACAAGTGCCACTCTTATTCATGGCCTGCAAAATACCATCTAATACAGTAAAGGTGTTTTGATTTTTTGTTTGGAATTAGTTTCACATGGCTTAACATTTCTTAGGTACTTGGACAAGCCCAAATCTTGTCATTACTGCTATTGCTTGGTTCTTCTTGGACATCCCTGAACCATCTCAAATTGATGCTCCTTAATGCAATGTTGCTTATTGCTTGGGTTGCTCAAATCTTATCATTCTTAATTCATTATCTTATCGCTATTC
Organism: Ilex paraguariensis; assembly: GCA_963454935.2. Classification (NCBI taxonomy): domain Eukaryota; kingdom Viridiplantae; phylum Streptophyta; class Magnoliopsida; order Aquifoliales; family Aquifoliaceae; genus Ilex; species Ilex paraguariensis. The sequence goes on from CAUOFW020007025.1 coordinate 13,611, forward strand.
TCCATGTGAACTGCTGCATCTCCATGAAAGTTGCATATGATCTTGGTTCCCTGTTGTTCAAATGGCGTAAACCTTAATAGTTATCTGATCTCATAGTACAGTTGGATAACTTTTCCAGAATTCATAGGGTGACTTTGAGGAATTAGAAACACAGTAACATTGTTCTTGTGAATTCAAAAATTTAGTCATTCGTCTACGTGCTATTCAATTGACCTAAATTGTGCACTTTGCCTGTGATATAGAGAAGAGCCTCCTCAAATATACATACATGAGATGGATGAAAGATACATTGGATCAGGTTCAGCTTCAAGCTCAAGCAATAAAACATAACTGCAAATGATATGTTTCAAACAAAGGTGATGACTTACATCTTTATATGGAGTTCAGTTTTTACAATTTCTAGTTGAATGTATATGGTTAGCTGGCTTGCATATTAAATTCTCAATCTGCCTGCAACAAGAGTTGCAATGTATTTTTTTGGGCCATTTGCATTGCATTTCAAAAATCAATGGTTTGAAGGATCTTGAGAGTTTCAATTTGGTCTTCTAAATTTTGAATCGGGCCATGCAATTGTGAATAAAATTTGTATCTATCTTTCATCCCGGAGTTTGAGGAAGCACTTTGTCCTAGAAACAACTACTACAACTACCAAACTCACACATACCTCATGTATTCATCTTGTAGAAGAATGCAAGTAATTGTATGCTCGAGGCAACGATTGAACAACAATGACCTTGGTGGACTCTGTTTAGAGACAAGTTGAAACAAGGGAAAGGTACATGACTGGCCACTTCTAAGTTATAATTAAGTGATGGGTAGCACTAGGAATCAAAAGTTATTTTGTAGTGCTATTTGATCTTCTTTTTTTTTTGACCAATGAGTATGGGACACACGTAAAGACGTCTTTATTTTATTGTTTTGATATTTCATGTAGCCGCTATTTTATGACCTTTATCCTTATTAGCATAGTTTTTCTCAATTTGTTTAATGCATTTTGATCTCAAGTTATCAAAAAAATTATAAAAATGCTCATAAAATTTATAAATAACTCACAGAAATTATAAATTCTTTATTACAAAAATACCTATAAAAATTATAAAAAATATTCACAAAAATAATAAAAACTAGGGAAGTGGTACCCATTTTGTTTTTGGTATTTTAGTCTTCTCCCTATAATTGAGGGTGGATAATTAACTTGCATTGCTCTTTTAATCAACCAACCAGAACATCTTTACCGGGGCTAGTGCAAATGGAAAGTGCGCTATTGATAGCGTGTGAACTAAGCCTGTCCAAGTATCTACAGATAATGTTCGAATTGATTTTTTTTTTTTTTAATATTGAAATTCGAATTTGACAAAAACAATTCTAATCTGAATTTAATCCGCATATGTGGGAAGCATTATTGTACCTCCACTTTTAGACCAATAAATATTTAAAAATTTTATATTTTATAATATTTATTATTTTTTAATTAGTACTTGTAGATCATTTAATTTAAAATTAATGGCTGAAATTAATAGAGATATGGTCTTAGTGACTTAAAATTGATGGTTGGATTTATACTCTAGAATTCTCTATGAATTTGTATTTTTTAAAGTACATGAATTTGATTAATTCACGTTCTTATTTATTTATATGTTTATTTATTATTATTTAAATTTTTATTTGGGAAGTATTAATCCACACTTAAAGATACATATTAAATTGTAATAATATTTATACATTTTAATTATCATTTTAAGACTTTTATAGTTAATATATTTTTAAATTAAATAATTTATCTTGTAGTTGTGCATGAAATTTTAATTTTTTATATTAAATTTTTATGGGTGATGCTTTAAAGATGATCCCTTTCTTTATTTTTTTTAAATGTTGAAATTTTTACGCTTTCGTTTCTGGTTTCTCCACTATTCTCACTTTATATGATCATAGTTAAAACTGTTAATCAAATTGAGTTATTTGAGTTTGGCTTGAGTTCAGTTTGAATTTGATTCATTTAAGCTTGATTCGTTTTTTAAATGTGTCCAAACTTGAACAAATTTTTAGATTTGTTTAAAGAACAAGTCTTACAAGCTCAATTTAAATTCAACAGATTTGATTCATTTATGTGTAAATTTTCAGGCTCAACTCGAGCTCGACTTGTTTTTGACTAATTCAGATTTGATTCGTTTTTTAAACGAACCAAAGTTGAACAATTTTTTAAGTTCGATTAAAAAATAAATTTTTCAAAATCGACTCAACCTTGTTTGACTAACTATCATTATCATAGTATCAAATTCCGTACAATGACCTTATCGCGTATACATTATTGATTTTGACAATCAAATTTAATTGCCAATATGATTCTATCAAATACTCACTTCACTAATTCACTTATTTATATAATTATTTAATCAAAGTCAAATTGGGAATCAAAATGTGGCTCATTAAAGGGGCGTAGTGTGCACTCGCAAGTAGGATAACATTTTTTTTGCACATGTCGTACCGGCGGCCTGTGCTCAGCGTCATTGTAACGCTAATCTAAAAATATCTCAACGCCCACTAATTACATCTAAATCTAACGGCTAAAAATGAATCCGGACTCCACCCTCTTTTTGTACTGATTTTGATAAAAACCCTAATCTCCGATTTCTACAATTCCCCCTCCCCACGCAGTCCTACTGAGGGAAAATGTCACATTACTCCCCATAATATTTTTTTATTCTCAATTCATACCTAAAAATTTAAATTTTTTTAAAAAATAATAATAATGATGTGATCCAGTTAAAGAAAATTTAGTACAAAAGTTCCATTGAAAACACTTAACATGCAATATTATGAAAATACTTGGGTATAAATATATAATAATATGATAAATGCAACAAAAAAAGAATTATTGAAAAAGACAACTAATATTTAGTTTTGGACTATACTTTTTATCTGATTAGGGGTGCAATATAAAACCTTTAATCTTTTGAGGGTAAAAATTTAGAATTTGAGAATCTTTTAGGGTAGAAAATGTCATTCTCTCTCCTATTTAACACTACCATTATTGCACGCGTGCGTCAGGCCCCTCTCTCCCCCTCTCTCTCTCTCACTCTCACTCTCTGCTTTGAAATTGATTGCTCGTTCCTCTCTCTCCCTCCCTCCCTCCCTCCTCAGTTAACATGTCGGACGAAGAACATCATTTTGAGTCGAAGGCTGACGCCGGAGCTTCGAAGACCTTTCCCCAGCAGGCTGGTACTATCCGCAAGAACGGTTATATTGTCATCAAAGGCCGAGCTTGCAAGGTTGTGTTCTTTTTATTCCCGTCTCAATCTGTTTTTTTCATGTATATACATATGTGAATACACATATATCGTGCTTGACTTTCTAGATCTGCTATTTTAGGTTTGATTTGCTTGTGTTTATAGAGACAGGGAATTTTTTGTGATGATTATACGAGTTCGGTTTTCTGATTCTAGGGCTTTTGTTTATTACTTGATTGGATTCTAAAGTTTTGATATTACTGTTGCTCTTCTTTATGTTTGATTCACGTGATAAAAATAAGTTCTTTCCCTATTTTTTTTTAGATGTTTTTTTTTGGGTGCTTATTGCGTCTTTTTTCTCAATTTTTTTGATAGGAAGCACAATTTTATTAAAGGGTAAATGACATAGTACAAGATGAACACATGGATGGACAAGTCATCCATCCAAAATGCAATCCATCAAGAGCAATACATAAAAATGGAAAGATATCAAAGCAATCAGTCACAGGCTGCCCATCCAATTTATCAGAATTCCAAAGAGTCGTATATTTGCAAACTCCTTTGCAATCTAAGCCCAAAAAGTTGCTAAAAGGTGAATTTAGTTCCAAAGGCCTTCAACCATAGTTGTTAAATCGCGATTCGTATCGTGAATTGTAATCCTAAATTTGAAAATTGTGAATTGTGAATTTTGATCGGATCGAATTGACACAAAATTTGAACAAAAATAAAAAATAATATTACATATTTAATATAGACAAAATATTGAATATTAAACATTATTACATTATAAAAATAATCAATTGACATAATCACATCGTTTAAATGGAAAGACGCTAGCTTTTTGTTTCATTTTCATCTTTTGCCTAACCATTTTCAAACTCAACAACTTGAAAAAAAATTCATTAAAGAACCATGGCTATTCGAGAATCAAAATAGTGACACCTACTATAAATTAGGTTATAAACATGAATGAAAAAGAACAAATAAAAAATTGATTGAGAGAAAACATACATGTCAATATTTTGAAACAAAAATTAGAACCTAACAAACTATTCAGGAAGGAATTGAGAGCAAAAATCAACCAAGGATGCGAGAATATTAGACCTTTAACTTTATACAACGCAAGACGAGTTTTAGATGACGTCAAAGAGAGAATGAGCAAAGACGTTGAATTTTTATTAGGGTGTGAGTTCCTCTGTAAATAAAATGACGTCGTTTTACTGTTTAGTGGACAAAATGACATCGTTTTGCCAAAAATTTGGATTTTGAAAAAAAGTGATTGAATCGTGCGAGTCGTATCTTACGAATTGAATCGTATGAATCGTAGGTGGGATTCATCTCTAAAACGATTCATATAATATACGAATCGTTTTGTACTTGTGTCGAATCGAATCGTACGATTTTGATAACTATACCTTCAACAACCTCATACTTAATCTTCAAAAATTATTGAGTTTCTCGTCGACCAAATCACCTAAATAATGGCAAAAAATGCACATTCCTGAAAAGCAACTCTTTTACAGTTTTCTTCCAAATTCTTTGTAGTCCACACACTACATTGTTAAGATTGTACCTAGAGCCACCAATAATGCTGCACCAATTCATACAACTTGTTCCATAAAGCCAACGCTACCAGACTATGCAAAAATTGATGATTTACATAAATGACACACCATTGTGGGAGAGGCTTGTTTGAGGTCATCTTTTTTGAAGCACATCATGAGCGTTGATCTTCCCATAAGCAATATCCAATGCACAAACTTGCACTTTTAAAGGTACCTTTGCCTTTGGAATCTTAAAGTGTGTAGATCGCATAGTATTCTCTTATCTTTCTAATCATATTCTTTGAATTTATTGTAATACCTTTGTAGATATACACACACATAGCCTGCAGTAGAATATGTTGTATTTTAATTGTGAGCTAATTGTTCGTTTGTTCTTTCGATGAAATTTTTCAACTACACAGTATGAAACTTGTTGCAACTATGACAATTAATCTTAATTTTTATCCACTGTACCTTCCGTGGAAATCCTATAACGTTGAATAAAGGTTTATGCTTTGTTGGAAAACGTCAACATTGTGCTTTTAAGTTTCAACCTTGAATAAAGATTTATGCTTTATTATATCCCGTGGATGATTTGGGGCATGACTTCTTGAGGCACAGCATGGTTCTGCCAAACATTCTCTTAATAACACATTTTATCAGTTATTAAGTCTTAATATGCGTCTGTTTTTTCCTTCTGCGATTGAGTTGCCCTTACTCATGACTTCCTGCTCAAAAGATAATATGTGTTAACTGTGAATCTGCTAAATGTGCGCTTGTTTCAGGTTGTGGAGGTCTCAACTTCCAAGACTGGCAAGCATGGTCATGCAAAATGCCACTTTGTTGGAATTGACATCTTCAATGGAAAGAAGCTTGAAGATATTGTTCCTTCTTCTCACAACTGTGATGTATGCATTTATATATTCATAAGCAACTTTACTTTATTCCTCTGCTGTAGTTTCTTTCTGCCTCTATCAACATTTATTTTGTGTCCCTGGAATGCAGGTTCCCCACGTGAATCGCACCGACTACCAGCTGATTGATATATCTGAGGATGGATTTGTATGTTCATTCTATCCCTTGTTTGATTACTTTTTTTTCTTTGGTGAATATATTCTGATACCCTCCAAATGCTGTGTAGGTGAGTCTGCTGACCGACAATGGCAATACCAAGGATGACCTGAAGCTTCCGACCGATGAAAGTCTGCTTACGCAGGTTAGTGAATGTGTTTTTTTGTTGACAGTGTGGCCAACTTTTTGCTTTTATCTTTTTATGTGTATCAATATATTTACATATTGGTAGAACATGGCTTGGAATCCTATGTCGTCCTTAAATCTTGTTTTTGTGCCTATGTATTCATAGGGATCCTGTTGTTGTTTTGTTTTTATGTGACCTTCTTTCTGGAAAATGTGTGTCTGTGTTAGAACTTGCTAGTTACCATGATTTCAGCATATGCTTTGGCTCTCATGTATGTCAAGATTGCACTAAATAACTCTTGCTTTCGTATATGATATGTTCGTTGAGTCTTTCTAACTGGTATTGACTCCTTACTTTAGTGATGCAAGTAATTTGTTATTTGTACCCAGTAAATTGTTTTGAACTAGTTCTTATTTGTGCAGCTAGTTATATGCTTCTTAACTTGAAAATTTTTGCGGTAGGTATTTTGGTTTTCTTGTCACCCCTATGCTTTGGAGCCCTTTTGGTTTTCTACTATGTACATTAGCTGCGAAATGGCAACTAACCTGGTCTGACAATTTCATGGAAATGCCAAGATTGATTTGTGAGTGCAGTAATGTAGAGGTTAAACCCCATATTGTTCAGGACATAATACTTCAACTTGAATATGGTCATACCAAGTCAAAATAATAAAACATCTCATCCTCAGAGATTGAGCTGAGAGATTGGTTTCTGTGATCATTTTTGGATTTGAAAGCAAAGGCACTTCATGGTGTTTTGTTGCAAATTCTTTTATGTTAAGTGTGGGGTGATGACACCAGGAATTTTTTTGCAACTCTGAATAGTGAGCTCCTCATAATTACTGCAAATATTTGTTTTTGCCAATATTCATGTAATGCTAACATTAGTTGCCGAATATATGCAGATCAAGGATGGATTTGCCGAGGGAAAAGACCTGGTTGTGAGTGTGATGTCTGCCATGGGGGAGGAGCAGATCTGCGCCCTCAAGGATATTGGTCCAAAGTAGCTTTATTTTCTTTTGGACGATGCCTGAGGCTTCAAAATTCTGAATGAGATAGAAAAACAATTACCGAACTATGGGGTTTTGTGTGTAGAAGAGCAGGGGCCACATTTGAGAAACATTTTAGCACTTGATTCTTGTTGGGATATGGCCTACCTTCCTAAGAAACATTGTACTTTTTTTTTACTTATTTTTATGCTTGGCAATCTATAAATTTTGTGTGTTTATTACTTCTTGAACCATGTCTGGTCTTTGTTCATGGTGTGGAATTTAATTTGCTGGCATGTGTATAAACTTATGCAACCTGTTGCGAAGCTGCAACTTTTTACTTATATATTGTGACCTAATGAATTGGTTCGCTTGAGTAACTGTTCTGATTTGTATTAACCCACTCATTATTTTTGTGACTGAGCAGAAAAATTTCCATGGTTGACGAAGATGGTTCTGTGCTGGGCAATCAACAAGTCTTTTTTGTAAGACATGAACTTGGAATTGAATTGATTACCTTGATGGTTTCCATTGTTTTTGTGTTACGGTCTTTCTCTGGATGGTCATGTTATGTAGCATATGATTTTTATGGGGAAGGCTGTGGACCTGTGCAATTAGGATGAAGAACTAGGTACGGATATATACAAAAATTCCGGGTACAATATATATTATTTACCTAGCGTCACATAGCATAGGAGGAACAAATTTTGATATTTTATTTGTGAATGTTGTTAATGCCATTCAATGAGGAAATTTTATAAGATTTTATTTTATTTTTTGATTGAATTAGAATTTTATTTTATTTGGTTTCTTTATATATTTAAGGATTTTAATTTCCTAATTAGTTTAGGATTTTTGCTATTACATAAATTCATGCAAGTCTTGGGACAAAATAATTTTTAATTTTTGAGAAATTAATAATATTGAAGATTTTTTTTTTTCTTTTTATAATTTTTTTGGTATTCTCAACAAATCTATTGAAGACTCTCAAGGGACTAGGATTGATATGAATTAATAGGCTTGGTGTAGAATTCTGAACTAATATTTGCGCACAAATCAACGGCTCAATTTCATTCTGTTTCTCAATTTCCTTATTGTTCTTTACACTCGTGTGTTTTATATGTTTTCCTGTATCAACATAATTAATATCCAAAAAGGAGAGAGAGAGAGAGAGAGAGAGAGAGAGAGAAGTTGCTAACCATCATAGGTAAAATGGGAAAACATTAACTACGTCATCATGGGATCACATTGTAGAAGTAGCAAACCCACATTCAAGAATCATCTCTCTTGTATATGAATGTGTTTAGGAACACAACCTAAAAGCTTCGGAGGCACTGGAACCAGTCAGTCTATCGTGTGAAGAGACTGATAACAGCTTCAGAAAACCATTTTAGTTTCTTCATTTCCACAAGAGGATTAAGATCAGGCCCAAAAAAAAAAAACAAGGCGAACAATGGTAGATAGGCCACCTCGTTTGTTTGATGCCTCTGTTCATCCTCTTCATGGACAAATTGAAGATTATGGTGCAACCCTCTCTTCTATTTCACAAACCGGATGACTGTTCCAAGCCAGTCTTCAGGCGTGTTGCCCCTGATTTCCCCGCTCAAGGCCCTTAGAGAGTCGTTTGTGCCTGCCTGTGTTCGACAAAGGAATAATAGCTCATACGCAACAATGTAATTGAAAAGTACAGTAGGACAATGTCAAAAAGTCATT
>CAUOFW020007026.1:0-22272 GCA_963454935.2 Ilex paraguariensis
CTTTTGATAGCGTCCATAGTTTGTGATGTTTGGGCCTTGAAGTCATTGAGTGTATGAGAAGATTGAGTATTGAAACTCATCTAACTTTGAATGAACTGATTCATGGTATCCTTCAGAATTCTTTTGTATGGTGGCTGGAAAGTTGAATATGGCTGTTAGGCCTGAGATTGTGGTGGAGGTGGACCTTGTTGTTAATTCACAGGCTGTGTGTTTCTCTAGTTGAATTTTAGGTGATTTTACCTCCATGAATTATAAGTTTTAGAATATAGGTTAGAATAAGGCTTATTAAAGTTGGAAATGGTGTTAAACTATTCCATCAATACTTCCTTAAATGTTGGGATGGTAGGACACTCCCTGGTGGGTTGTCTTGACAAAGCACAAATTCCACACAATTGGTCAGTAAGAGATATAACAGAAACTTAATTGACCTTTTTCATCTCTTGAGCATCTAGCTTTCGAGCCAGAGTAGCCATTATGGCCCTTAGGTCGTCATCCTCTTTCAACACATATTTCCCTCCCTAAGATATGGATGATATGGTTTCTGCAATACTCTGTGAGGCCAAGTCCCACATTTGGGAGCTCTCAGAAATGATGTCAAAAAATTTAAATGCCTCCTTGGGATCCTTTCCCATTAACTCTCCATAGACCATCATTTCTACAAACTAACACAATGCAGAGGAAAGCTGCTTGACTGGTTTTCCCAAAACTCCAAACGTGAGCCCAGATTGTGTGTGTATGGCTTATACGAGTAGGTGAATGTCCCTCTCCCTTGGGTTCAAATGCAAGAAATGTGGAAAATCATGTGTGTGAACAAAAATGTTTGTGTGCAAAAGTGCTCTCCAAGCGTAGAGAGACTTGCAATGTCATTTTTAACTTAGAATAGGTATTCCAAGGTCATCTCTTCAAGAAAGAAAATGTCAAATTGCTTTAGAAGGGTGATTTTTAAAGAAATGGAAATTGGAAAATCATGTGAATTGTGTTTTGGTAAAAATGCAAGAAATCAAGGTTGGCTAATTCATAGAGGTCATTCCGATGGGAATGCCAAATTGACTCAATTCATTCAACCAATGGTGTATCGGTGTTTGATTGATTCGTAGGAAGTGAGAGACTAATGTGGATGTGTTGGGAACATACATACCCTGTGACAAGTCTACGGTGTGTCAAGAGCCCACAACCACGTTCGCACTCAACCATGTCAAACCAAATACTTCACACTATGAGGAAGAAGGAAAAATAGTCAATTTCACATACCCAAGAGGAAATTCTCCTTGGATTAGCCAACTAAAAGTCTAGCTACTCATAGTAAAAGCAAGAACCAACATAGGGTAAAGAGACATGGTAGTGAAATGAAGAATGAAACTTGTATTAATGCAAGAAAAGGTTTGAACACTTCTACCGGTAGGTTTTCTTTAAACTTCAAAATTTTCAAATGTTTTGCTAAGCCTTTGGGAATTTATTCCTTGTGCTCAAGGAGGTTATATGGGATATTAATTACTATAAATTGATGTATAAAGGACCACAGATTGGTAAATGATAAAGTGTATAAAGTTTATCCGTGTGGGTTGTGATCCCGGTTAAGGAGATGCTCTTGACATGATGTCAGATTTTACAACAATCACGAGTACTTGTGCAGGTTAATAGGTGATCAACGGTTGATAACGAACCCCGGGTTTTAGGGGCATCACACACATCGGTAGGGATGGCCTTGATCTTGTTCTGATGACATATTTTGGTGACAAGGTGGGCGTAAGGCAGGTTCGCCCTCAGCTTCGTGGCCTAGGTGTAGTCTTTCATCACTTCCCAAATCATCAGAGTAATGCTCATTTTTGTGCCAGCCATGAGCTCATAGAGGAGGGCCATTTTCTTTGCCCCCGATTTCTTCTTTGCACCCGGAGGCAAGACATTGTAATGGAGGACTTTATTCATCACTTTGTAAGCATGCTTAAGTCCCCCAAATTGAATTTTCCCATTGAACTGCGCAGGATCCTCATACCTAAGGCTAGCATACTCCTACACTGATTTCCTCCCACGGGTGTTATGGGGAAAGACAATGGTGTTGCAGGGGTCTTTGATACTACAATGCCTCGACAATGTCTATCGGAGGGACCTCTGTCACTTTTTCGATCATATTCATTTTCAACAAGTACAAATCCTTATCCACCACCCCAACCTCTAATAAAATTCTCGACAATACGGAAGCACATACCCATTCACCGCCTGAAACCAAAAGTGTAGCCTCTGTGCCTCGATGGCTCTAACAACATCATCGTGTGGCCCAAGGGTGTGCCTATCCACTTGTCACTCACACGTCACATTCTTAATTCCAATGGTCTCCATGTGAGGGTCGTTCTTCTTTTTCTTTCTTTGTTCCCCACCATTGGGGGTCATCTCCTCCACCCTCTTGCGGGACCTGGTGCCTACATGTTTCGTTGTGAAGGGGCTCGCTTGTTTGGTGCATGCCATCAAAACAAAAAATGCCCCAAGGGCAAAGAATGGGAAAACCCATCCCCAAAATAACTCAAAAATTCCAAAAGATTGAGAGGGAGACTTACCCACTCTTGCCATTATGAATTCAAGCTTTAAATGAGAATCATGAGATTTTGATGGAGGACATTGACTTTGGATGGATTTAGGGGTTTTGTTATGGAGATGAGAGGGTTTTTTTTTTTGGAGAAGAGAACTTTGATGGAAATGAAGATAAATCTAACCTTGCGTGAATAAATGGAAGATTAGGATGGATTCCCTAGGGTTCTTTGAGAGTTTGGATAATTTTCATAGAGAGGAGGGGGTTTTTGAGAAGGAGAAGAATGAGAGAAATGAGAGAATTTTTCAAAAAAAAAGGACTTTAAAACCCTGATTTTCGCGATTTTGGGAATGGGTGATATCATGTATCTCTTTTGCACCCATATTGCTTGTTTTTGTGGTGAAAATTGGCGTAAATGCTTTCAAACTCACAATTAATGGAGATTCGTGTGATTGTACAAAAATAGCAATTAAGGTTGTATATAAAGTCTCCCATCAAGTGCTAAAAGGCAATGGGGAAGAAGGTAATGCTTAACGGATGGTTCAGAACCTCAAGGAACCAAGGAAATCCCAAAGCAGGACAAAACCTACTGGTAGAAGTCAACCAAAACCTACTGGTAGAAGATCCAAAACCTACCTGTAGAAAATGCTACTTGAATTCTTCTACCTCAGCCATGCAAAAAAACCTACCGGTGGAAAATCTTACTAGAAAAAACCTATCGATAGGTTTTGTTACGCTCTGCCGGTAGGTTTTGCTCAGATATCCCAGACACCTGGTCACACAACTCCACCTACTTTGGGGGCCCACTTCTTGTCATCCAAACCATACCTTGACATATTAGACACCCCATGATACTCTCCTAAGCCCTAAAGTCAGATTTCAAGTGAGAGAAAAGGGAGAAGCAAGAGAAAGAAGAGGGGTGGTTGGAAAAGCATGGGAGCAACATGTTTGACCTGTTTTTGCTTGTTCAAGTGTCCAACCTCTACCCACTCATTGCAACTCAGTTCACACAGGCTAAGGAAGATGGTATGGATAAATTTTTGTAGAGGCTTGTTACTATGATTTTACATGCTTTTAGAGAGAGAAACTCTAGGGTTGAAGATCAAATTTTAGCGAGAGAAAGTTGGGTTTTTACATTTCCTTCACCATTATCATTGTAGTAAGCTTTATTTTACTTGTAATCTTTCCCTTTTTCACTTTAAGCTCTTTTATTCAAGTCGTAATCAAGGTTAGCTAAGTGGTCTTGTATTTCCATTTCTACATTTGGGTATTTTGTCTTCAGTCTTTATATTTCGGGTATTAATGATTTTGTTCTTGTAGCTTAAACGTTTTCTTACATTAATAAAAGTTCCATGTTCCATTTCACTACCATGTCTCTTTAATTTATGTTGGTTCTTGCTTTTACTATGAGTAGCTAGATTTTTAGTTAGCTAATCCAAGGTGAATTTCCTCTTGGGTATGTGAAATCTACTCTCTTTCATTTTTCCTCATAGTGTAAAGTGTTTGGCTTGACTAGATTGACTGCAGATGTGGTTGTGGGCTCTTGGTACATTGTAGACTTGTCATGGGATATGCTTGTGCCCAACACACCCACATTAGTTCCTCACTTCTTACGAATCAATCAATCACCGAGACACCATTCGATGAATGAATTGAGTCGATTTTTCATTCCCTTTGGAATGATCTCTATGGATTAGCCAACCTTACTTTCTTGCTTTTTTATCAAAACACAAATTACAAGATTTTTCAATTTTCATTTTTTTCATAAATCACCTTCCTAAACATTTGACCTTTCCTTCATTGAGGAGATGACCTTGGAATACCCAATCCAAGTAAAACACAACATTGCAAGTCTCTATGCTTGGGAAGCACTTTTGCACACACACTCGTTTTTGTTCATCCACACGATTTTCCTCATTTCTTGCATTGAACCTGAGGGAGAGTGACACTCACCAATTTTTATAAGACATATACAAATAATCTGGGTTTGGATTTGGAGATTAGGGAAAACCATTCAAGCAATGAGGTACCAATAGCTGGATGAGGTGGTACCGACACCTCATTCTTTTGGAAAATAGGTACCGGTAGCAGGATGATCTGGTACTGGTAGCTAGCCCTTTTGTCAAAAGGGTACCGGTAGCTCGATGAGCTGGTACTGGTACCTTGCCATTCTACTTCTCTAGCTATTCTGCCTCAAAGGTACCGATACCTCTTCAGCTGGTACTGGTACCTAACTCAATTTTTGCAAAAACAAATTCTTTGTTTCCCATTCTCATTCCCACTCCTTTTTTCCAAGTTTATTAAACTCCAAAACATTCTAACACATGCTACTGGCTCACATTGTATGACTATGCCCAAATTTATTCATGAAATTGCGATGTGATTTGAGACTTGATGCATTCAAAACACATGTCATGGAATTCTAAATTAAACAAAATGAATGACCATCAATTAAAGCACAACATAAAGTAAAAGGCATTCCAAATTCTTCCCCATATCTAAAATTTGAGACATAGTCCCTTATCCTACTAGCTCTGTGTTGTCAAAAACAAATTTCTCCAAACACTTGAACTCATCACACATAAATTTCATCATAGCTTTAAATGCCATTCTAGAGTATACACCTATACATTTCCTTTTAAAACTCATGTGTGTGAAATGAATATGCAATTTAAAAATTTACTCAACAGAATCCATATTCACTTCTCTATCCAAATTTAGCTTTGATGCAATACTTAGTAAGGGATTCCCTAAAAAATTGAAAACTCAATGATTATACCAGCATGCTTTTAATGTGTATATGTGAGATGGAATCTTGTGCGCAAACTGAAATATACTCACATAAAATCTAAAAATGACATCCTTGCATAACAATTGAAACGACATTGGCATAATCTCGTGAATGGAATGTTAGGGCACTAGATATCAAAACCAACTTTTCTTTTCATTTAAAGTCTGCTCTTACCATGTGTTCTCTAGATCATTTAGGGCTTTCATTGGTTGTAATGCGGCCTTGGAGTGATATTTGGTTTGAGTGAAATGAAGGGTAGAGGGAGACAAAAAGGGTTATTCCGAGCACTTGACCTTTATTATCAAAAATCTCCTTTTTGCGGAATTTCCAGCTTTACACATTCACTTCACTTTTATGTCCCTTTTTTCCTTCTTTCCTCAACATTTTTCTTACCTTTTTCATTTCTTTTGTTTTCAAACCCCTTTTTCTCCTTTTTCTTGAATTTTCTCTTCTTTTTCATTCAAAATTTGAATTCAGCACCATTATTCCCTTTTTGGATTTCCTCACCATATTTCCCTTTCATCATGATTAATCATAGTCTATCTCGGAAAAATCATGGTGTGGTAATTGTAATCATTTTGCAATGGCTTGGTAAAACATGTGGCATGGAAAAAAAATTTCAATTAAGGCTCAATCATGGCACAAGGCATAAATTTTTCACAAGAAAAGGCTATGGCTGAACACAATTCAAAGATGGCCCAAATCATCTCTAGATAAGCATGGGAAGTCATATTAACATTTTTAGACAGTCAATCAACCATCCATATGCACTTTCACCAAAGCAAGCATAAGGAGATTATAGAACGGATTTTGAATATGAAAAATGGTCCTTTGAGTAAATGTAAGTTCCATCCAACAAGGATTGACACTAAAGCTCACATGGTTACTTACTTCATCTCTACTATTTATTTCAAGCTATAAAATGTAGATCCAATAAGTAAATTGTCGAAATAACACATTCAAGGTGTACTATGGTTGAGTTTGAATGAAAACACGTATGTGACACTCAGGCATAGGATAAACTTCTATGGTGTACTCATGTATTCAAAGTTCAAAGCGAAGATCAAGCTATCACAGATCCCTTAACAACTTGAATAGGGAAATATAGTTCATTATTTAGATATTTTACAAAAAAAATTAAATTTTTTTACATTTTCATCTTTTCTATACAAAAATTGGTTGAATATGTGCATGGTGCTTCTCACCACAAAATGGTATTATCAACAAAAATTGGTGTATCATGCCCATGGTGCACCTCACCCTCCAATTTGAACTACACATTATCCTCAATGCAACAAAAAGACATGCAATGAAGATTAAGGAATTTAAAAGACAAGAAGGATAAGAGAACACCTCACAATTAGCTTTATAAAAAACAACACTATCTCACACTTGAAGAAAGAACACTACGTACAAATTAAAGTAAGTAAAACAATTTAACTTGTAAAGTAAAGGACAAATGAAAACAACTATACACTAATATCTACTTGAATAGTTATGCCTCAACAACATTCAAATAAACCGGATCCACCAACTCCTCCTCCACTACTTGAATTTCAAAACCCTCAAAGAATGGTTTAAGTCTTTTGCTATTGATCTTGAATGTTTTACCATCTTCGGGGTTTTCTATGTCCACGGCTCTGTGTGGGTAGGCTACCTTGAAAATGTCTGTGCCATCCCATGTCAATCGAAGTTTTCCTTGAAAAATGGAGAGATAAAAATTATACAAGAGCACTTTTTAGTCGGGCTCGAATGTTTTTCTCAAAATGAATTTGTTATGAAAACTTTTGGCCCTTTCCTTGTGAATTCTAGAGCTGTTATATGCATCTCAGTGAATTTCATCTAATTAATTTAACTCCAACTTCCTATGTTCCCCAACTAGTCTCAGGTTGAAATTCAAGGTTTTTATGGCCTAATATGTCTTGTGCTCTAATTAACCCTAATTAGTGTGTAAAATATAATGATTAAGTAATAACTTTGTAAAACAAAACAACTAAAAATTATCAATTAGGAGTAATTATAATTTGTGTGGAAATTAAATTTTTAAATACTTTATGTTTAAATTTCAGGGTCTAATGCAGAAATATCAGAGAATACAAGGCAATTTTGCAAAACTTGAAACAACAAAGGAGTAAAGTGTAATATAGACACATGGAACATCCAACACGCGACACATGGATCAACTTCAAGGCACCTTGAAGCTTAAAAACAAGAAACTTAGAATCTCTTGCAAGGCAACACCATACGGACGGTGATCCTAGGGTCTAGATGGTCACTAGGTGGCAAAGCCTTGCCTTTCCACCTCAGCCTTACATTTCCACCTCAGCCTTATCTTTACACCTCATGCTTTCATTTTGCCTATGTATAGGGGTGTTCTCCACCATTTCATAAGGCCGGCCATCCTAGAGCTCCAAAGAGAGAAATCCAAGAAAAGAAAAAGAGAGAAAAAGAAAGAAAGAAAGAGAAATTCAAATACAAAGCCAGTCTGTTCTACACCAATATTATGTATTTCTACATTTTTGTTGTACCTTTCTATTCGGATAGTTGAACTATTGCCACTTTTTTGTCTTAATTGATAATAAAGGTGGTTGCGTTTCAGTTGTTCCATGTGAAAGAAGTTTTAGAGTTTATATTTTAATTTTAGTTATAATGAAAACTACCCGCACTTTTTGCTTGTCTGTAGCAATGGAGAGTGAGTAGTTCACTTATACCCTTCGGTGAAGGGTGTACATATATATATTATTGGTTTCCTCTGTAAGACAAAATTCACACTTGCTGAACTTGGCGTACAACTAATGGTCTCTCAAGGTCTAGAGAATAATCCTCAGGTGACCCTCATGCTCCTCCTTAGACTTAGAGTATATCAAGATACCGTCAACAAAAATCACAACAAACTGATCCAAATAGGGTTGGAATACCCTATGTATGAGGTCTATGAATGCCGCCAGGGCATTCGTCAACCCAAATGGCATCACGGTGAACTCGAAATGTCCATATCTCATCCTAAACACTGTCTTAGGGATATCCGCCTCCCTAACCCTCAATTGATGGTACCCGATGTGGAGATCTATCTTAGAGTAGACCCGCACCCCTCTCAACTGATCAAATAAGTCATCAATCCTCGGTAAAGGGTACCTATTATTGATAGTAACCCGATTCAACTATCGATAGTCTGAAGGGTTTTATCCTTCTTCTTGGCAAACAACACCGGAGTGCCCCAAGGTGAAGTGCTCGGTCTAATGAAGCCCTTGTCCAATAATTCCTACAACTGGACCTTGAATTCTTGCAAGTCAACTGGCACCATCCTATATGGAGTTATAGAAATGGGCGATGTACCGGGATGCAACTCAATGGTGAAGTCTACATCCCTATGTGAAGGCAATCTCACTAGCTCATCCGAAAAAATATCCTCATACTCACATACAACTCGAGGAAGGTCCAACTCCTGTCTCGCCTTGTCCTCTAGGGTACGGCTTGCAAGCCAACCCATCAACCCAGTGACCCTCTTTCGATCACAATGAATGACGACTCGGTGTGCTGTCAACCAATCCATTTCGAGGATAACATCGAACTCCGACATGTCCATGACCCTAAGGTCCACATTTAGTAGGATCCCCGAGATCTCTAACTCATAACCCCGACATATTTGGTCCATCCTCACCCTAGCTCCTAGTGGAGAACTCGCATGAAATGGCTCTTCCAAGGTTTCAACCTCTAAGCCCAAATCTTTCATACATGATGCAGTAATAAAAGAATGAGATGCACCAAAGTCACATAATACCCTTGCCCATAAGCGAGAGAGTAGAAATGTACCTTGTATCACCGACAGATCTGTCGGCTTAGTCTGTGGCACCATAACGTAGACACGTCCTTGGGTTCTCGAAGTCCCGACTTGTGAGCCCTAGCCTTGACCACGACCTATGCCCTAGCCTATTTGGCTTGTTTATGGAGTTCCCACTCGTGAAGTAGTAAGGCCTTGTGCAGCACCCTAGAATTGGTACTAACTTCCCTGGCCCATGGTGGGGTAGGGAGGAATGTACTGAGTCTGTGGTTGCCCCACCGAAGTTTGGGACTGAGAGGACCCATAACCCTGGGATCCTTGCCTCTGAGGGCAATCTTATTTCATGTGACCCGGCTGATGAAAATGATAGCAAGTCTTCTGACCCACCTGATACGTAGTCCTGAAGTTTCTCCTGCCTTGGGAGGACTGGCCTTGGCCTTGGCCTTGATAGCCACGGCCCTGTCTCTAAAACGTTTGTGGAGCAGAGTCCTCTACTTCTTCCCCAAACTAGAAGAAGAGGATTGACCCTCCTTCTTCTTATCTTTCACACCCGCCTCTCGGATGTTTTGTGCATCATCTACCTCTCTCTCAATAGCCATTATTGTGGGGACCATCAAGTGCAAGTCTTACAGAATAAGACCCACAATCATGCCTCGGATGGACAACTTCAAGCCATCCTCGAACTTCCTCACTTTGGCCATATCTGTGGCCACATAATCATCAGCGAAACATGCTAATTTCGTGAACTTAGCCACGTATTCCATCACTAACATCGTTCCCTGCCTCAAGTCTAGAAACTCCCAGGCCTTTGCATGCCTCGCAGCCACCGAGAAATATTTTTCCATGAAGAGTTCCTTGAACTCTACCCAAGTTATGGTCTCCAAATTCTTTGAGTCCTTGACCCAATCCCACCACACCTGGGACTCTCCCTCTAGCTGAAAAGAACCTAAAGCTACCTTTGGGCATCGAAGGTGATCTCCATAGACCTCACGATCTTATCAACTTGTCGGAACCAATGGTCAGCCACCAACGGATCCGCCCCTCCCATGAAGATCGGAGACTGATGTGCCTTGAACCTCTTGAGGTTGTTCGAACCTCCTTGTCCCACATTTGCACCAGTCTGTGCAATAGTGGCAGTCGTAGCACTAGCATATGCTATAGTAGTAGCCACCGTACCAATAGCCTCTAGAATAGCTTGTTGGTCGTAGGCCGGTGGTGGTTGGTTATTGTTTCGTCCACTCCAATGTCCCCTTCCTCTAGTTGCCATCTAAACACCCATAAGATAACAATAGATCAATTAGTTGTCATCTACACATACATAAGATAGCAATAGATCAATTAGTTGCCATCTACATATATATAAGATAGCAATAGATCAATTACTTAAATATCCCAAGTTAGGGATCAAGTATTTAAACTTGGAGATTTTCCTCCTTGTTTCACTAGTAGTGCGTGTGCCACCTACTAGAAGACATTTACACATAGAGCTATACCGTTCAACCTTTTTTCCAAACTCCCAAGGTTATGTTTTCTAACCCTAGTGTAGTCCCTTCCATATACATTTCTATCATGCATATAATTCATAAAACACAGCGTATAACATGTAGCATATTTGAGCACATAACATATAACATATAATGCACAATGAATGCAATGGTCTAAACCCATGCCCCTTAGCCCTAGGTAATCGCATACCTATGCTATGATACCAAGCTGTGACACCCCAAAAATTCAGGGGTCCGTTGATTACCAATCAATCCATGGAATGTCTATGGATATCGTGTAACTCGATATCACGCCATAATGTCCCATTTATCGGGATCCATAATTTAACAAAATTCGGGCAGAGTCTCCTTTATAATGATTGCTATATGAACCAATTTAACTACTTATCATGTCCCATATGTAATAAGTGTCATATGAATCAATTAAATCACACATTTCATCATGTATTATGGATAATTATATCATATGCATATAACTTCCAAAAAACTCATCACAATATCAATATATTAATACACATATATCATCATTTCATACTTAACACAATCACAAGCATGCTATTTCATAATTAGGCCAATAACACACTTTATTGTAAGGGCACATATAAGCACATCATAGCCCCTAAAACAGCCCCAAAGTAGGCCATTTAACAGCCCCAAAACGCTCTGTATAACAGCCCCAAAATAGGCCATTTAATAGTCCCAAAATAGTTTGTATAATGGCCCCTAAAACAGCCCCAAAATAGGCCATTTAATAGCCCCAAAATAGTCCATGTTCAGTCACATAACAGTCCACATTTCAGCCACATAATAGTCCTTATTTCAGCCACAAAATAGGCCATAAAACAGTCACAATTGCAGCCACAAAATAGGCCCTAAATAGGCCATAAAACAGTCCCAAATTCAGCCACAAAACAGGTCCTAAAATAGCCCCAAAGGATAAGAATAAAACCAAAGTAGGGAAGAACCCTACCTCTTGTAGCGTAGATTGAAGTGTAGAGATTTCAAGAACACCCAAACAACCTCCAAAACTTGATTTCTCCAATTCTCCTCTTTTGGATCTTCGGTGAAATCCTTCGTTCTTGGTATGGTTGCATAGCCCTCATCAACGTGATTGATTTTAGTTCCTGGCTCGACGGATTTCGATAGACAGAACTCCAAGAATCGGTAAAAGAAAGATTGTAATCTCACTTTCTCTCCTCTCTTCCTCTCCAATGTTGGAATCAGCTGAATGCAGAGATATTTCTGCTGAAAAATCTAATATTTAGCCCTATTTATAATTTCCAAGACTTGGCCCGAGTCGCGCCACGTGTCCCTCACTGGTTCGGGTCCATTTTTGTCCCGAAATGATTTATTTTATTCTAATTTAAGTTCAAATTAATTTTATTTAAAATTTTATCCAATTCTAAGGAAATTTTATAAAACTCATTTTTGGGGACCTTTAAAACGTCATTCGCCACCCAGCCGCCTCGAACCATGTGCAAAAATTTGACAGGATAACTAGTTTCCGCGATACGAATCCAATGGTGAAGTCTGTTGTATCATACGAGCTCTAGAGAATGCATATTTCAATTCCGTATTATAGTGGCAAATTACCATTTTACCCTTTATTGGAAAAAGTTCAAATTTTTTCCCGGGTTTCTATCACATTGCTTACAAAATGAGACACAATCTCTAATTAGAGTAGGCCAATAAAAATCACTTTGTAAAATCTTCACTGAAGTCTTCTTAGAAGAGAAGTGCCCACCCCATACTTCAAAATGATAGAAAAAAAGGACATCCCATTGTTCATTGTTTGGTACATATCTCCTCATAACTTGATCAGGGCAATATTTTAACAGGTACAAGTTGTCGAAGTAGAAGTACTTCACATTTGCCAAAAATCTTCTCTTATCTTCTAGGCTCCAATGTGGGGGAATTTGTCCTATGGCAAGAAAATTGCAAATGTCAGAATACCATGGATAAACTAGATGGATTGAAAATAGATGTTCATCAAGAAAAGAATCAGGGATAGGGATGTGCTCTTTAGCGTCTTGGACAATAAGACATGACAAATGGTCTGCCACCACATTCTCAACTCCTTTTTTGTCCTTTGATGATTAAGTTGAATTCTTGAAGAGGGAGAATCCACCTCATGTGTTTTGATTTAGCGTCCTGGTTAGACAACAAATACTTCAATGATCAATGTAGACTACAATAAGTGAACCAATGATGTAAAACCTAAATTTATCCAATGCAAACATTATAGCTAGCAAATTTTTTTCAGTATTGGCGTAGTTCATTTTTGCTTATTTTAGAGTTTTGCTAGCATAGTATATTACATAAGACCTTTTATATTTCCTTTGACCTAGCACTACGCCGACCACGTAATCATTCGCATCACACTTGAGCTCAAATGGGAGTTCCCACTTGGGTGCTGGCATAATTGGAGGCAAGGTAAGGATACTTTTAAGATTTTTGAAAGATGTCTCACAATCATCTAACCACAAAAATGGGACATCCTTAGCTAACAAATTCATCAAATGTCTTGCCAATGCAATAAAATCCTTAATGAAATGGCGATAAAAACCTACATGGCCAAGAAATGACCTAATGTTCTTGACTACCCTTGGAGTGGGTAGGCTGAAAATTACTTCCCCTGTAGACTTTTCAACTTCAATTCTCTTGCAGAAACAATGTATTCGAGCACAATCCCTTGTGCCACCATGAAGTGGCACTTTTTCTAGTTAAGCACCAAATTTTGTTCTTCACATCTCTTTAACACTTTCTCCAAATTCTCCAAAATAGCCTTCAAATGAGTCTCCAAACACTAAGAAGATGAATGGGCCTTTGGTCCGATGGTATTCCTTATCTTGTAAAAACTTTGTCTTCTTGAGGTTAAGGGTTCAAGTCCCCCTACCCTTCCCCTTTCCCTACCCCACCCCAAAAAAAAATGAGAAGTCGTTCATGAAAACCTCCACAATATTTTCCACCATGTCATTGAATATCCCCATCATACATCTTTGAAAAGTTTCGACGATAGGCATATGTTCCAAAGGGGCATGTGAATGTGGTCTTCTCTTGATCTTCTAGGGCAATCTCTATTTGATTGTAGCCTAAGTAGCCATCTAAGAAGTAATAGAAAATATTTTTGGCTACCCTCTCCAATACTTGATTGAGGAATGGTAGGGGAGAGTGATCCTTTTGAGTGCATGAGTTAAGCTTCGAGAATCAATGCAAACTCTCCAACCAGTGACCACTCTTGTCAGAATCAACTCATTCTCCTCATTGACCACCACTGTCACCATTGACTTCTTTTGTACCACTTGCGTGGGGCTAACCCATTTACTGTCGGCAATTGTGAAGATAATGTTCACATCAAGTAGCTTGAACACTTCATCTCTAACCACATATTTCATAATGGGATTGCGCTTTCTTTGTGGTTGTCAAGATGGCTTGGTATCTTCTTCAAGATAGATTCAATGAGTGAAAATGAGAGGGCTAATTCCCTTGATGTCAGCTATGGTCCAACCGATGGCTTCTTTATGCTTTCTCAGGATTTGTAATGATTTTTCCTCTTGTTTTGGCTCCAATGAAGAGCTTATCACCATTGGGAATGTTTGGTACTCCCCCAATAATGCATATTTCAGTGTGGATGGCAATGACTTCAACTCCAAAATGGGTGGTTGCACTATTGATGGAATAATCTTCTTTTCTTGTGGTGGTAGTTTTTCAAGTCCAAGTCCCCACCCCTTGCATAGTCTCCGGGTCCACGACCTTAGTGAAATCCTCCTTCTCCAACTTGGTATTGCACAGAAAATCCATGCGATGTTCCACCAAAGTGTCATTCCTATGGGCTTCATGAACCTCCTCATCATCCCTAGATTGCTTGCAAAGGTTGAACACATTCAGATCCATTGCCATGTTTCTAGATGAAAGCTTCATTAGACCATTCTTGTAATTTATTATGGCATTATAAGTAGCAAGGAAAGGACTACCTAATATGATAGGAATATGTGAATTAGGATTAGTAATAGGGTAAGTGTCGAGCACAATGAAATCAACGAAAAAAAAAATTGTCCACTTGGACCAAAACATCTTTAACTATTCCCTTTGGTGTTCTCATGGTTCTATCCTCTATTTTAAGAGTGATAGGAGTTGGCTTTAACTCTCAAACTGTAGTTGTTGATAAACTAAGAAGGGTAGGAGGTTGACATTTGCTTCGAAGTCTAGCAATGCTTGCTCTACACGGCAATTCCCAATGGCGATGGCAATGGTAGAGTAGCTAGAATCCTTGAACTTGGGTGGGTTGTTTATTCTCAAGATGGAACTCACTTGCTTAGTGAGTAAGGCTTTCTTGTGCACATTCAACTTCTTCTTCAAGTACATAAGTCCTTCAAATATTTTTGCACAAAAGTGGATTTACTTGATAGCATCAAGGAGAGGGATGTTGATCTTTACCTACTTAAATATTTCAAGGATATTAGAATAGTTAACAATTCAAGCCAGTGACAACGTTGGGCAAAGGGAGCCGAGATAGGACAATCATGCACATTCGAATGGCTTCTCAAGTGTTTCACCCTCTTTAGAGTTACCGTTAGTCTCTTTTTCATTTTTCAAAGTAGCGTTGGGTGAGACTTTAGGTAAATGGTTTTATCTATTTCCTTCCCACTCCTAAGGGTGGTGATAGCCTTGAGTTTCTCAAAACTCTCTTTAGTAACATCGGATGATTCAATCGCATGTAGACCTTTTGGATTTTCTTGGTGTTGAGTGGGAAATTTCCCTTTTTCTTGTTGGAAAGACCCCATAGCATTAGTCAACTTAGGGATTTGTGTCCGAATTTTATTAAAAGCTGTGGCATTTTGATTGTTGATTGTGGTTTGACTCTGAATGAATTGATGCATGACATCCTCCAAATTTCTTTTGTAAGGGGGTTGGTATGTGGGAAGATTGGGTGGTCCTAGTTGACCAAACCCTTGTTGAGGTGAGTTTTACAAAAACCCTTATGGATTGGACCATGGATATTAGGAGCCAGATGATGGACTATGACCATGATACAATTAATTTTGCTTGGGTGGAATGAGAGGTGATAATGAGGTGGATCCATGAGGACTAGGATTGTCATTCTTCTAACTAAAGTTCGAGTGGGAGCTCTATCCTAGATTGTATGTGTTAGAGTGTGGAGAGTATGTTGCCTGCTTTGGTTAAATGCATTCACTTGCTCATGGTATACTTCTTTGAGTGCCGAAATGTTTGGTTACTCCACAATAGGGTGCTCAATACTCTCATATATTGAGCAAGATTCCTTGGCCTTTGTGACATTTGACACTTCATGCCTTTTATTCACTTCTAAGCTCTTCACCTTATGGGGCAATTTTTTTTATCTTAGCAAGCAAGTTATACATCCCTCCTCCACTTGGTTAACTTCCTAAAGAGGACCTCAACACATAAGTAGGATCTGTGGTATCCCAAGTTTGGGCTTTTTTTTGCCAATGTGTTAAAGTATTTGAGGACCTCATCAGGATCTTTACTCAAAAACTCTCCGTTGAACATCATATCTATAAATTGTCGGTGGGCCAGTGTAATTCCTTTGTAGAAAAAGCTAACCAATTGTCATGGCTTGAATCCATGATGTGGAATGGAGTGCAACAAGTCCTTGTATCTATCCTAACACTAATAGAACTGCTCCTTTGACTTTTCCAAAAATTTTTGAATTTGTTTCTTTACAGCAGTTATATTGGGCACCGAAAAAAAAGTGTTTAGAAATTTGGATAACATTTGTGCCCAAGAACTTATCAAGCAGGGTTTTAATGAGTTTAACCAATTTGGTGCTTTGCCCTTTGGAGAGAAAGGAAATAATTTCATACATGCCATGTCTTCCATGGCATGATTTGAAATGAATGTTCCAACTATTTTCTCAAATTTTGTAATCTGTAGGTAAGGATTTTCTGGTTCCACTCCATCAAATTGCGGAATTAATTGCAACATTCCTGGTTTAACAAGGAGCCAAGCGCTTGCACAGGTATAAGTATCCATGAGGGGGTGGTGCTTCGGGTAGATTAGAGATAATCTCTCAATGATCTTGTCATTGGATCAATAGGGAGGTTATTTCCTTCATTTCTTAGAGGAGGAATTATATTCAGGAGTTTGGCACTCAAGCGTTTTGCACCCCCCGCCCCTCAGATTATTAGCACCATCATCCACAAAATTGTCTTCAACATCCTTGGGTGATTCTTAATCTATATTCATATTTGGTCATGAGGCACGTCTCACTAGTCTATTTTAATTGTCACGTCCCCACATGCAAAAATAGTAATTATAATTAAAAATTTATACACAAATATGTACGAAAGATCAACATACCTTAGCTCGTGAGCAGAATCATGAGACTTACCTCTCTTGACCCCCAATTCACCTTCAAATTAGACGCTTAGCCTTCCCCAGCAATGGCGCCAAAAATCCTTGAATCTTCTTCCCTAACTTTCGGCTAGAAACCTGATTGTGTGTGTATGGCTCAGAGAGATTGGCGAGTGTCATGCTCCCTCAGGTTCAATGCAAGAAGTGGGGAAAAATATGTGTGGATGAACAAAAAATGTGTATGTGTGCAAAAGTGCTTTCCAAGTGTAGAGAGACTTGCAATGTTGTGCTTTGCTTGAAATGAGTATTCCAAGGTGGTCTCCTTAGGGAAGGCGATATCGGCTATTTAAAGAGTGATTTGTGAAAAAATGAAAATTGAAAAATCATGTGATTTGAAATTTGGTGAGTTGTGAGTTAAGAAATATGCAAGAAAGCAAGGTTGGCTAATCCGTAGAGGTCATTCCAATGGGAATGCCAAATTCACTCATTTGATTCAACTAGTGGTGTTTTAGTGTTTGATTGATTTGTAGGAAGTGAGGGACTAATGTAGTTGTGTTGGAAAAGAGCATACCCCATGAAAAGTCTATAGTATATCAAAAGCCCACAAACATGTTTGTAATTAACCTACCCAAATCAAATATTTTACACTACAAGAAAGAATGGAAGAGAGTCAATTTCACATACCCAAGAGAAAATCCCTCTTGGATTAGCCAACTAAAAGTTTAGCTATACATGATAAAAGATAGAATAAACATGAAGTAGAGAAACATGGTAGTAAAATCAAGCATGAATTTATATTAATGTAAGAAGGAGTTTAAACTACAAGGGGAACAACATTCATACCCAAAATATAAAGCTTGAAGGAAATAGGACCCAAATGTGAAAATAAACCACAAGAAACTTAGCTAAGCTTAATTAAAAGTTCAATAAAAGAGATTAAAGTGCTAAAGGGAAAGATTTACATGTGAAACAGAGCTTACTACAATGAAAATGATGAAGAAAAATGTAAAACCATGCTTTTTGTCTCTAGAACTTCATCTTTTACCTTGGACCTTCTCTATCTAAAAGTATGATAATCTGAAATTTTCATCCATTCCCCTCTCCTATAGCATGAGTGGCTAACTTGAAGTGATTGGAGAGAGATTGTCCACAAAAACTTCCAAACTCAACAAGGCATAGTCCTCCCCTCTTTTCCAACCACTCCCTCTCTTTACATTGGCCACCCATTCCCTCATCCTTAAAATTTGAAAATAGGGGATAGGAGATCATCATAAAGTGTTAGCAATGTCAGAGCGTGGATTAGATATCAAAAGGTGGGCCCCTGATTAAACCTAATTAATATATAAATTAGAAAAATAATAAAGTCGAATTAGTGTAAAAAAATAACTTATGATCAATTAGGGTTTGTGCGGTAATTGTAAAACCTGGGTAAATTTGAACTTTTTATACAAAGGGGCAAAATGGTAATTTTCCACTATGATGTGGGTTACAAACCTGAATTTTTCTAGATCTCGGATGAAGAAATGGATCTCACCCTTGGATTCGTCTCGCAAAATCTAGTTACCCTGTCAATTTTTGTCGAATTTTGAGACAGTTAAATGTTTTTTGTGTTTTACAAGGTGATCGGGCCTTGGGTGACCCAAAGACAAAATTTTAAAATAAAATTGTGAAGGTTGGGAAATAATTAAAGGGGAGTTAAAATAAAAAATATTTTGAACTTGAACCGGGACGAAATCAAATTGTTTCGAGATGAAAATGGATCCGGGAAATAAAGGGTTGTGTGGCGCGTTATAGCCCAAGTATTTAAAGGGTATAATAGGGGGAAAATCTGATTTCTCCACCATTTTTCTTTAGCCAGTTATATGTGAGAGAGGAAGAGAGGAAAAGAGCTTGGATTCATCACTTTCTCTCTACGATCTACGGAGATTGAGTGCTCCAACCCACTTGAGCCAAGAACAAAAGTTGTTCTCCTCACCGAGAGCTATAAAACCATACCAAGGAGGTCGAGTTTTACTGAAGATCAAAGAAAAAAAATTGGAAAAGTGAGAATTTGAGCTAAAAGTGGGTTCTTGGAACCTCCTACGGGTGTTCTCCAAGCTTCAAGAGGTAGGATTCCCTCCTACTTAGGTATATCCCAAACCTAGGATGTTTATATGAAATGGGTAGGTTGATAGAGTTAAATATCACTTGCCTATTGTAGGTGGTTTGGTGAAATGGGTAGGGCAAACTCTATCTTAAACTTCAGTATATGGAAATTGCATAATGAAATTTCTTTGAGAAGTGTGATATGTGGGCATGTTATGTGTTTACATTATGCCCTGATGAATTCAAAGTGTTGATAGCATGATTGTGTGATAACATGCTTGGAAGTGGTGTTGTGAAAATAGTTGATGTATATACACATGCTTGTGATATATTGGAATTAATGGATTATAGAAATTATATGTTTAAAATGAAATTATCCATAGTATGTATTGAGATTGTTCATATGTCATCTATAGCATATTGAGCATCGTATTGTTGTTGAAGTGAGGCATCACAATGCATCTGCACGGGAACATCTCACTATATGGGTATATGTCTACATGGTTGTTTGTCAACACCATGCTTGGTGGATGTCTGGTGGGTTCGAGTAAGCTTGATCAAAGACCTGGCTGAGTCTCACGGATTACATAGTGAATAGGGTTGGGGTTAGCAAGAAGGGCTAGAAGATCCCTCGGGTGCAAGGCCTGATAATGGGATATGCACTCCCTTGGTTCAGTCCATGAAGTGTGTTGGTGTATGCGGAACCCTCAGTGGAAGTCCGTGAATTTCGTGTGGGTTGGGTGACCCTTTGTGTGAGACCATAAATATCCACCCTTACAAAGACCCTAGATTAGTGAATGTTATTTGATGTGCAACATAAATGACAAATTTGCGCACATTAGCACTTGCATGTGTTAAGGAGTCGGGAAGGGCTCGGGTTGATGTGCATCCGTGAGTCTCATCTCATTCCATGGCATGACATCTTAAATTCCAACATTTGAGGCATATTCTTGCTTGGAATGTTATGAAATTGTGGATTCTTAGCATGCGAACATTTCATATGCATTTAGGTTGAGGAGTAGCCTATCTAGAAAATACTTTATTGAGCGTAGCTCACCCTTCGTGGGAAAAAATTTCAAGTACGGGGTTCATACCGGCAGACGGCTCCCATTTCGAGCCTCAAAGATGAAGAAAGTTGATTTGTGGCTTTTATAGTTCATTTTGTAAACTTTTTATGTAAATTCCATTTTGATGTGTAAATATGTGGAATTGTATGTAATAGAACTTGTAAATATCAAGTTTTATGTGATAAACATTGTTAGACATGTTTTAGATGGTGTAGGGATGATTTGAAATGGTTTTGAAAGGAAAAAAAGTGGAAATAGGCTAAACTGGGCAGAGAGTACCGGTACAGTGTACCGATACAGTCTGGTCCAACAAGCAGACAACACTGGTACACAGTACCGACACTCATTCCAAAACTGTTAAAAAAATTTTGGAAGGTAGACAGTACCGGTACAGTCCAAACAAAACTGGTACTGCCAGGGCTAGTGAGCAAACAGTACCGATACACAGTAGCGATACTCTTTACAAAATTTTGAAACTTTAAAACTAAAGTGTTGTGGTCTTGGTCTTTGATTCCTTTGGTTCCAAAGATGAAATTGGACAACAGAGAGGCATGAATTGTGGTACCTTGAGCTATGGTTAAATTAAATGATTAAAGGAACACGGATAATACATGTGAGTTAAAATTTTGGGTAATGAAATAATATTAGCGTGATGTTGGATCAGGCGGAATATATGGGTATTTTCGCTGCTTGACGGGACATCAACTGGACCCCCAGTTTTAGGGGCGTAATAGCTTGGTATCAGAGCATAGGTATAGGATATACCTAGGGCTTTTGGGCATGAGTTTAGACCATTGCATGCATTGTGCATTCATGATTATGTGCTTAAATGCTATGTGCTTAAGATGATACATGTTATGTGTTATATGTTATGTGAATGAGATACATGGTAAAATGTATGTGAAAAAGTGACACTAGGGTTAGAAAACATAACCTTAGGGGTTAAAAAACAAGGGAACGGAATAGTTCAAAGTGTAAAAGGTCTACTAGTGGGTGGCATAAGCTCTACTAGGGAGACGGGGAGGTAAATTCCAGAGTTCAAAGTTGGTCCCTACTTTGGGATACTAAATTGGTACTCTATATTACTTGACATGTGTGTAGATGGCTAGTAGAGGAAGAGGACGTCAAAACGGTGGGCGGAACAATAATCAACCAGCACCGGCTTTCGACCAACAAGCATTTAATGAGACTATGGGCATGATAGAGGCTACTGTCACATAAGCTAGTGTCAATGTAAATCAAGGAGGCTCAAGCAAACTCCAATAGTTTAAGGCACGCAAGCCTCTAGTTTTTAAGGGAGGGGCGGATCTGATGGTGGCCGACCATTGGTTCCGTCCAGTCAACAAAGTCTTAGGGGCAATGAAAATCACCTCGGATGTCACGAAGATAAGACCAATTACGTTACAACTAGAAGGAGAAACCCAATTGTGGTGGGATTGGGTGAGCGCCACCAAGAACTTAAAGACTATAACATGGGGAGAGATCCGGGAACTCTTTATGGGCAAGTACTTAGCAACGGCCGTTCGACATGCAAAGGCCCGGGAATTCTTAGACTTGAGAAAAGGAACAATGACGGTGATGGAGTATGTGGCTAAGTTCACAGAGTTAGCCAATTTTTTCAATGACTACGTGGTCATAGATATGGCCAAGGTGAGGTTTGAGGATGGTCTGAAATTATCCATCCGAGGAAAGATTGTGGGCCTCCGCCTACAAGATTTGGATTCAATGGTCGAGACGACGATGGCCATTGAACGAGAGGGGGATGATGCTAGGAACATTCAGAAGGCTGGTGCAATGGATAGAAAGAAGGAGGGCTAATCCTCTTCTTCTAGTTCGGGGAAGAGGCAGAGGACTTTTACCCTACAAGGGTTTCAGGGATAGATGTGTGGCTATCAGGGCCAAGGCCATGGTTGGCTCCTCCCAAGCGGGGGAAACTTCAGGACAACATATTAGGCAAAGATCAGAGGACTTGCTATCATTGCCACCAGCCGGGTCACATGAGGAAGGATTATCCTCAGAGGCAGGGATCTCAGAGTCATGGGACATCATCTCAATCCTAATCATCAATGGGGAGTCACAGATACATTACATTTCCTCCCTACCCCACCATGGACCAGGGAAGCCAATACCAGTTCCAGGGTGCTACTCAGGCCCCTACTACATCACTAGCGGGGACTTCGTAATCA
>CAUOFW020007027.1:0-22270 GCA_963454935.2 Ilex paraguariensis
TTCATTACAAGTAAATATCACATACAACAGAGAAAAGTTTGTTTAGCTTGTAGTTTCATCATCCACTTAACAAAATTCCATCCTTTTCCACTAAAAGTACCCTTCAACCAGCATTCCACTCCTTTGATCTGATGAGTATGAGGGATAAATAAAGTTTTGAGACTTGTAGCTCAGTTTTAGGGTCTGCTTAATTCTGCAGTGTTTGATTGGCCAAGACATGTCCCGGTCTAACGGCCGATGAAACCAAACCAGTGAAGGATGACTGCCAAAATGAGTATACATACTGCCAATATCATGCCAGGCCTACCTAGTAGCCAATTTTTTGTCTTCCTTGCACCTTCGACTCCTCGTTGAATCCTTTCCACCCACTTCATCTGCAACGACAATTAAACAAAATTTAAGGGAAAAGAAAAGGGTATTCTGCATGCAGGTGCATGTAATGGTCAAGTCTAATATTTAGCCACAATAAGCTTAATCAATACAACCAAACAGCTATTGTCTCAAAGCCTCATGGATGCACATCATTGAAGTTCATGTTCTGTTGGTCCCAACTCAAGGTTGAGGTACCCTGCTGATATTTGTAACAGCACTTGACTAGACTACTATGTAATAATCCCATAATAAAATAAACTAAAAATATATATGAGGCAAAGCATCGAATTTAAGAAGCCAAAGTGTTACTTCTCAGAAGTTTTGGGGAAAGAGAAAAGTATAAAATAGGTAAGACAAGCACGCTTTTAAACTGTAATCATGGGCCGTATGACTTGTCCACAACAATTCACTATCAAATTCTCTGGTGGTGTTGGCACCAACTGAGTGAATGACAAAAATAATGAGCGCAAATCCTCTTTTCATTTTATCCGACACTGTGAAATGTGTTGGGGATTGACAACAACCAGTGCTACACCACAACAACTCTTGGTTCCATAATACTCAATAATATGATAACGAAACGTGACAGAATGTTCAAAAAATTTAAAAACATTCTTCCACCAAAAGCATACAAGGTTTTTTCTCTCAAGAGTAAAAATTACTTTCCAGGGGAAAAAACATTTAGAGTAACAGCAACAGATCCATATCAATGACTACAGATCAATAAGAAATACTGAGGGCATATTTATTAAGGTCTACAACTTGGAATTAAGAACCAAAAATAAGTGAATCTTTGCAGCAATTTTAATTCTCACTTGTTTGTTTATTTTACACTGAAAAAATTCAGGTGCTTTTTAAGTTTATTCTTTGCTTTGATTTGTTCAAATTGCTGCAAAACCATGGCTTCAGGTGACTTCATATTTCGGACAAAGAGGATAGAACATTGGAGGAAAAAATTTAATAACAAAAATAAAAATGTTGGCTAACAAAGCAACTTCTCATACATATAAATGCTTCTACACTTCAGAACTAAGGAAAACCATCAACAAATCAAATCCCACTAAAATCCAAATTGACAACAATAACTGCGCCAATAACATATATTTACTTATGTATATCCTTGTTTGACAACAGCAATGTAAATAATATTAATAACAATTGGGATGCTTTTGTGACATACATGCTTGCACCATCTAATTTATTGCAATGGGAACGGATATAACTAGGTATCAGTCAAACGAGAAATTCAAAAGTATATCGATTTTTTGACATTTTTGTTGCCAAGTTATAGATAGCAACTGTGACACATGGACTCCAAAAAATTGTCATATGGGGTGTAAATTAAGCAAGAAGATACCATTTTATCCAAGTTGTCAGGTGAGAACGATGACATGGCTTGTTGAGCTTTTTCTGCATCCTCCCGCGAAAGCTTTAGTCCAAATTGTTCACTCATGCTTGCCATCATGTCTGGGCTCATATTTTTAACTATCGATGAGAACATCTGCCAATTTTCATGACATCAAAGATTTGAACAATAAACTAAATACAAGCACAGTTCTTTACACAACAAAGCACATCAGGGATCCGCATGGAAACAAAAATCATTTCATGGTGTATTATAACAACAGAAAGAAAATCATATTGCTCTAAAAGGCAATATGACAAATGTGGTATCATTGCGAAAAATGGGTCACAAGCAGGATGTGGATTGTGTAGCTCTTGAAGTATATGAAGATATTCTACTCACCACACAAGCGACAACCATTAGATGTGATGATAGACAATAGGCTGTATTGAAAAGTTTTCCACATCCCAAAAAAAAAAAAGAAAAGAAAAGAAAACAGAATTGAAGGGTTGTGGAGCATGACAGAATAATTTCATTGGCATGAGATCTCAGGAAATGTCCTGAATCTGTATTTACTTATCGCAGTCAGGACTCCCAGGGTTCAATTTCGTATCTTTCTTTTTCAAACTTGTCAATGTTTCACTTGGAAATTGAAGAGAGTTTGACAGTTAAACCGTAAACATAACGGGAAAAAGAAAGCAGAAAATCAATGAATGCATAGGACGCTTGCAATCCCCACCCCACACCCCAACTCAAAAAAAGAACAAAACTAAGAAAAAAGACAATAAACCCAACAGCTAAAAACAGGGAACAGGAAACGAACAAGGAATTCCAGTTGAATACCTGCCGCATAGCTGGATCGTTCATTTGGTTTCTCATTTTCTCTTGCAGGTCAGCACTCGAGCTTGGAAAGCCCGACTGACGAGCACTTCTTGAATTAAGAAAACCTTGAGAACTACTTTCACCAAAATTATCTCCACTAACTTCAAAACTTTCCCCAGTTTCTGAAGTTTCTAACCCACTATCTGATCTAAGCCCACTAGAATGTGAAGCAGCAGCAGCTGATGATGATGCTGATCCTGGAACTTTTTCTCTCACAGATGATGCCATCTCAAACATTTTCTGAAGTTCTTCTGATGACATCTTACTCATCATATCGGTTGCAGTTTTAAGCATGTCAGGTGTCCCAAAATCTGATCTAAGCCCACTAGAATGTAAAGCAGCAGCAGCTGATGCTGATCCTGGAGCTTTTTCTCTCACAGATGATGCCATCTCAAACATTTTCTGAAGTTCTTCTGATGGCATTTTAGTCATCATATCGGTTGCAGTTTTAAGCATGTCAGGTGTCAAGTCTGGTGGAACCAAACCAGGACTAAAGCTGTCGAAATTAGAGTTTGAGGAGCCTTTCCCTAAATAGGGATTTTTCCCTTGAAAGGAGGAAGCCATTTGTACCATTCTTTGAAGTTCTTCAGGTGACATCTTGCTAATCACATTCGAGGCAGTCTTCACCATATCAGGAGATATCCCCTCTACTTTTCCACCGCCCAGAGCAGCCAGAGTTTCTGGATCAGCGCGAGAAATAAAATTTTGGAAGGATCTATGCAATTCACCACAAGAAAAAAAGAGAATGTGGATTAATTGATATATTCTCCGGTAGACAAAAATTGAAGAAATATATACGTCGTCGAAACAAGTTTAAAACACAAAAGAAGAGGAAGAGAGTGGAGCAGAAAGAAAGAAAGGAAGAAAGAAGCAGCAGCAAAAAAGACCACACAAACAAAGTCCAGTCTTATACCGACAACCTAGCATCAATCATCTATATTTCACAGCATGAGTACTGCATCATAGTCTCTCAATGTGAACACACGTTTATGCATGAATACAACTCCCAGACCCCCCTCCTCCCTCCCTAATGGCCCAAAAAAATTAAAATGAAAAAAAGCACAAACAAGCACAGAGATGTTTACCAATCGTAAGTTATTTGTTTCAACATACGCACAAATGTGTCAGAACATCATACCCCATCAATCAGATGTTAAACACCACAATTTTTCCTTGTTTCTCCTTCCACAATACATATTGAAACCCCTCCGTATTTAACAAGATTGTGTAAGTTGAATTAAAAACATGGAAAAGGCTACACAAACATGGCTATACATCTGTCAATTAAATAATTTCAAGCGGGACATTACACATACAATCAAATACAAGATGCACAAATGAAAATGATAAAAGTTATGGAAACAAGTAGATTCTGTCTTTTTGAAATTATTAAACAACCATTTACTCTAAAAGTTTAAACTATTAGAGAGAGTGTAACTTAAAGTATTTATACTTCAAGACCTCTCCTCATGTGCAAACTAGATTTTGAGTCAAGCATATGAAAATAATTTAATTATCAGGTTAGCGGTAAAATCCGAACACAAGACCTCCTATTCTAGTACCATATTAACCAACCATCTACTCTAAAAGTTTAAGTTGTTACAGAGGATGTAACTTAAAGTATTTATACTTCAGCATAAACTAATAAGAGGAGACATGAAGAGAAGTCCTAAAAATTAGAAGCCACGATTATATTTTCCCATGCATGCCATGCCATTTTAATGAGCAGAGTAGGTGCAATATGATTCTTATCATTCGTTTGCCTTCTTTAGTCAGTCATTTGTCTTATTTCTCTCCATTACAAATACTTGTGCCTATAAATAACTCTAATGGGCAAGGATCAAAATTTTATTTCGGTGCATAGATTTGGTCAACTACGAAACGAAAAAAATTCAAATATGTTTTCAAAACATTTTGAAAACATGATGGAAACAAATAAAAAATTGAAATTTTGTTTATCAAACATTGATAGAACTATATCAAAACACCCCGAAACATACTGAGACACATCAAAACATAGGAATTTCAACATTTTCATCACTAATTTGTTTCGGTTTTCATGAAAATGAATACATTTAGAACATTTCGGTTGTTTTGAAACAAAATTTAGTTATTTTGTTCCTTTCATCAAAGATGTTTTGAGAAGCTAGAGTGCCTTTAAAGGTGCAAGACTATATATGGATAATTGTTCATGGAAAGGTTAACACCTATGATGTGCTTTAAAGAAGGAAACCCATGGCTTTTTTCCTACACAACATTGGTGTGTTCTGTGTAAAGGTGACAGTGAGACTGTGGACCATTTATTCTTAGATTGTCCTATCAAGTTCTCACTATGAAATAGATTGTATAGCTATATGAGTATGCGTATATGTTGGGTGCCACCGATAACTTTATTACCATGATATGCTTGGTTGATGTTAGAGATGGTGGGCATAGACGTTGGAAGACTATTTGACGTTTGGCTTGCTTCGCTACTATTTGGGATACTTAGTTAGAAAGTAATGTGAGGATTTTTTATAATAAGTGTGAGGAAGTTGAAGGCCTTTGGGAAAGTATTTATTATTTGGCTTTTTTTTGGACATCGATCACTAATGAGTTTGAGAATACTCCATTTTTCTGCATTCACCTCGAGTTGACCAGTTTCATGTGTAATGTAGTTTTGGGTCTTTTAAAGTTGTATTTTTATTTTATTTTATTTTGGTGTGTCTTTGATTTGGACGACTTCTCCACCTTCAACTCATCTTTTTTTTTTTAACTTTCTCTGGTCTTTTATGATTAATAATAGCACCATTTTTTATTGGACAAAAGATAAAACCATATTTATTGGAAAAAATGCGACCAACAAGGGAAAAAAAAAAGGTAAGCACAATGCAAAGGCAACCTTCAAAAGTATCCATTCATATGACCCATCATTGTGCTAGAAGGGGAGGGAAACGAAAAAGGAAAAAAAATATTTTTAGAATGCAACAAAGAAATTCCTCATTTGGAATAAACAAACAAGATACGGAACAAATCCCTTATGGATGCAAACCAACCTGATAGATTCTGGATCATCTTTTAAAGCCTGCAAAGACTCTGTATCTGTTGATGGAACCACATCGGGGATGTCAATTCGACCATTAGAGCAGCCACTGGTTTCTTTTGGTCGTGAGACAGGATATTCTGTAGGTTTACTTTCACAGATTTCAGGTGAAACCGTCTGGACTTCTTCTGTTATTTCTTCAATAACTAACCCTGTTTGACCAAAAAATAAAAATAAAATTTTTTTTTTAGGAAAGTAGCATATATGTGCCCCATAAGTTGTGGGAGTTTTGGTTGCTTAAATCAAAACTACCAACTTCAGCAAAATACCTCTCGAAGCATGCTCTCCACTTTCTTTCATGAATCTTTCTTTAGCACCCCTGTGTCCATCAGAAAACATAAAAAACATGCCAAATGAAGAACCTAGTATCTATCTAAGATCATGATTGAGGTAGTTGACATTTTAACAATGTACCAAAAAATGAGAGATGAGAGGTCGTATGACTTAAAAGTACTTATCACTAAAATATATCTAATATTACAGCTAAGAAATTGAATTGAATTCTCAACTTATAAGATCACAACAACGGTCACCATTGATCCAATGATACAAAATTCATCTCAAATTTTTTTCGGCTCAAAAATATCATTTTTTCTACACAGCCCTCAATTTCAGATAACTAAACCAACACACTTCGTAATACCATACAGCCCCAGTAATTCACTCTTACCTCTCTTTCTTCTCTTCTCTATCTCTCTGTTATTTTCTCTATGTTCACATTAATTTTAAATTGCATAATTCAAAAAAAGGAAAGGAAAAATAAATTTTTATTTAAAATATAAATGTTGAACGACCAACGCTCAATTTTTTATATTATAGATTGTATTCACATACGAAGTTATTACTAGTATGCGGTGACAATGAATCTGGATATCCTAAATGCTCGGACCAATTTGGGTGGCCTAGTACAAAAAAAAGTACAATTCCACCTTGAGAAAAAATGGTTTGACGCTTTCAAACCTAAGAATAATTGATGACAGACATGCCAAGTATGCCACTCTTTCTCCTGCGAGGTGCATACTTAAACTTATCAAAGTGAAGTCAACAGTAAGGGCAAAACATCTGTGAAAGACTAGATCCCATACCTTAAGACATCTGCGATAGTTTCATCGTCAGGAGAAACTTCATGTGCTTTGCTCAAGTCAGACACTGCATCCTAGCATATTTCAGAATGTCTATAAGATAACAGAAACAGATTTAAAGGGAGATGTCCCTAAGAAGAACAATGCTGCAACCCATCAAAAAGGAATAGAACTGAACGAACACTCACTTCTAGTCGTCCTACTTCATTGTATGCTTGACCCCTGCGGTAAAGAGCTTTGACATTCTTTGCATCAAGTGCCAAGACCTGTAGCATACCCAATATGTAAGAAATTCTTCCTCCCATTCATATGAAGCAAATAGGCACTCAATATCGTAAGTGTCATGCGCCCTATAATCAAACAAAGCACACGTCCAATATGTACAAAAAAGGGAATGAGCCACCATTACAGAAAGTATTTCCCCTTCTCCTCCAATTTCTATGATATATTATATATAACAATGAATTTCTTAGTCTCTCATTTCCTTTATTTGCTGCAAGTTTCGATTCAAGATGATTATTTTAGATTCTAAGAACAAAACACAGTGAAACTAGAAGCCACAATTAACTTGCCCATACCTCTGTACCTTCGCTTATGCACTCATCAAACTGCTTTGTTCTTAGGTAGCACGACATCAAATTAAGAGAGCATGCCATCAGGAGACTTCTACATTTGGAAGCTGGGATGCCTTTTAGATTTTTCTTTGCCTAAAGATTTTTGAAAAATAATATAAATTTCATCGTTACATAGGCTAAAATCCAAAGAGAACCAACACATGAAACATAAAGACGTAAATTAACACAAATGCCACACTCACGAGCAAATATTTCTGCAAGGCATCATTAAACATTCCCTGGCCGTGAAGTTCATTGCCCTGCCATAATGTAAAATGGATCCATGAGCACATGTTAGATGCCAATTTGTAAACAAAAGATCAGTCGCATGTCAGTGAAAATGTGTCCTTGCAAGTACACAAAAAATGTAACTAAATGTACATTTGTAGCTTCATTATAAGAAATTTGACCTCAAACGTTAGGCTGTAGACATTTCCATTACATTCATATATCACCTCACATATTTTGCACTTACCTAGATATAAATAATTGCATGGATGCATCAATTTAAAATTTTAATATCTTTCCAAGCCGGAAAAGGAACTTCAACTATAATA
Organism: Ilex paraguariensis; assembly: GCA_963454935.2. NCBI lineage: Eukaryota > Viridiplantae > Streptophyta > Magnoliopsida > Aquifoliales > Aquifoliaceae > Ilex > Ilex paraguariensis. Next base: position 7,935 of record CAUOFW020007027.1, read on the forward strand.
TTTTCTTGCAAATATAATTTTCAAAGGAAATGTTGATCTATAAAACTGTAAGAATGCGAAGTCAGAATTGAAAATACCCCAACTTCTTAAATATCAAAATCCACCCTGAAAAAAATAGTAAAAATTATCCTAAAGTATAATAGAGTAATCTAATGCGCCAAAAGAGAATAACAGGGATTAGCAATCAGGTCCTCTCTAGCTTAACTTTTGGAAGATTGTGATGTTCACTATAGCCAGGAAAAAATCTTATGCAATATTTACCATCTCTTCAGTTTGGTGAAAAATCCCAGCAAAGTGGTACTCTTACCACATAATTAAAAACACACCACTCCAGTTTCTAAGGAAGACATCAAAAATTCAAGCATAATTTCTGGGGGCATGTATTAGTGTTGAGCTCTTAGTAATGATATATGTTATATATCTTGTGTTGCATGTGGTTTCACATTGTTCTCTTCATTCAGAATGGAGGGTGCGGAAGCAGGAGGGAACAGTTACATGAAATTTAAGGAAGTAGCCTAATATTTGAACTCCGGGTTTATCCTTTCCAAGGACAAGAGATCTTTGCAAAACCCACTCAAATTTCTTTAAAAATAGGTCAGTGTGACTTAGAAGTCTGCACAGTTCACAAAGGAGCCCCACGATGAAATGCAAAATTAGGTCAAAGGAACACTTCTTAGCCAGAATGAAAAGTAAAAGAAACGAGGGTTTTACTTAGTTTAATTGCCAACCAAGACATTTAGAGATGCATTTATATTTTTGAAAATAAATGTCGTAGGAAAAACACCATAACATGGCCCCTCTCTAGAGTAAAGTCAATCACCAAGTTGTCAAGTGTAATAAAGAAGGAGACCTAGTGCACAAGGCTCCCGCCAGTGCAGGATCTTACAAGAGTAAGATGCACACAGTCTTACCTCCGCATGCAAAGACGCTATTTTCACAACTCGACCCTTGACGCCCAGATCGTAAGGGATTCAATTCAAGTGGTAAAAAGTGTGATTGGTTGACGTAGACCTAATCTTTCCAAGTCAATAATAGTATAAAAGAAAATGATAAGAAGAACATGTTCTCCTATGTTTGTTCTTCTCACCCCAGTCCCCCCTCAAACATGCAGTATTGGTATTATAACTTATAAGTGGTATAGCAACATGGATTAACAATCACAACTTTGCTGGCTGACAAATTACCTGGTTCTTCAGCATTTGAGCTGCATTTATGTCATGAGTAATCTGCGCCTCCATATGGGCACGCATAGCAGAAAACTCTTCAGGTGTTGCATTGGCCATCTTCTCACCAATCTCAGCCATTTCCTCTGGACGGGTATGTTTCATCTGTTCAGCAGCATATCTGAAGTCTTCAGGCTTCATGTTTTTCATGCTTTCTGTAGCCATTCTCATCAACTCGGGATTAGACATCATCTGCAATGTCAACCATAGAGTACAACCATAAATAAAAAACAAGAACACAATTCCACTGGAAAAAACCAGAATCAACAGATGGGTAGAATTTCCAAAGCCAGCGAAAGTTTTGGCTTTTTTTCAAGACTGATGTTAATGCATCATTAGAGTGACATAATGTAATAGTCGGGAAAGGTGTCCCAAGTGTAATTGCTAAGTTTAGAAACATCAGCATCATCATAAATGTAAAATACATTAAGTCCTCTCAAATACTTTAGTTTAAATTACGAGGTCCAAAGTATAAGCTTAATAGCTTGTAGAGGTCTGGTTATGGCATTTGGCCATAACTACTTAAATATATCTAGTGACCTCCAGGCATTCTAATTTTTATACCCAGCTCCCTAGTTTTGAAAATTTTCAGTAATCGAAGCTTTACTGGAACAATTGTGCCTATCCTAGTAAAAACAACACTGTTGTGGCTATTTATAGTATGAATTTGAATCCTCACAATACTAACTTTATGGACAATTAATTAATAACAGATGTGCCATTGGTGACATTTAACAAAAAATTAATCTTCCAAAATTTAAATCCTAAACCAACATAAACCCAATACAAGTACTAATGCTGACATCTAACAAACCATAAATCCACAAGAGTGATGCAAGATTGCAACAAAAAATACCTTTGGCTGTATTTCTGACTTCAATTTGAAGCTATTTCTATTTAACATGATTAGCAACTCAATAATCCAACAAAAAGGCTATTCACTCTAACTTATAAGCTACAAACATCAAGAAGCAAAAATCCATACACTGAATCATCAAAGTTATGCTTACAAAAATAAGCGAACTACATTGCACATGGGTTATATCAAAGCACACACTCCAACTTACAGGCTAAGAGCATCAAATCAACATATTCATATGGTGATAAATTACAACTAATTAAATTGAAAATGGGCTCTCTCAAAAGCTTCAACAACGTAGACAGAAACTTGTATTCGCTCCAAATTACAAGGTCAAAGCATCAAAAGAGAATCGTAAACAAACCTACGATCACCAGACTCGTGTCAATTAGACTTATTACATTGTATTCTACATGGGTTTTATCAGAATCTTCAAAATTCAAACATACAAAGCTCAAATTCTCCGAATTATAGTTTAAAAACATCAAATAATCAAATTTTCATATACGCAGGAACAGCAAACGGCTTTCGTAATAGTATTTATATTCAAACTGCACAAGGCTTCGATCAAAACCTTTAATTTACACATAAAATTCAAAAATAAAGATGGGTTTCGCAAAAAGACTATCACCTGTTGTTGAATCCGAGCCAACTCACTGGGTGACATGCGACTCATCTGTTCTTGAGCCATTCTGATCATCTCAGGATCCATCATGTTGAGCATTCTCAGACCCTTCTTACAAATCGAAGCCAAAAACCACAAAGCTGAACAGAGGTTGATTTGATTCCTTATATTGAAGAGCAGATTGATAGATTTGGGATAAAATTTTCGGGCTTTCTCAGCAGACCCAAACCCAAATCAAAGCTTAAAAAAAATACCAAGATGGCCAGAGGTTGATTTGATTTCTTATATAGAAGAGAAGATTGATAGATTTGGGATAAATTTTCTGGTATATCTCAGGAGACCCAAACCCAAATCAAAGCTAAAAAAAAACTACCCAGATGAACAGAGGTTAAGAGAAGCTTGATAGATTTGGGTTGAAAAATTGGGGTATCCAAGGAGAGCCAGGAATTGACAATGTTCAGAATCCTAGAAGAGTTGGGCTTGATTTGGTGGAATTGGCGATGATGATGATCTTTCTACAAAGAGTTTGAATATTGTTGTATTTGTCTTTATTGGTTGGACGCCCACCAGACCACAAAGGAAAGCTGGCAAAAGAGAACCCTCCCTGCGAAGATTGGAAAGTCTTCTTTTAGCTTCGTCGAAATTACATGGATGCCACCGTACAATTAAATTAATTGATATAAATTAATATGAATTAAATGAATTTGGACGAAACTTTAATCAATTTAGATGATAAATGAATTAATTCGTTAAACCCATTTAATAAATAGATCATATTTGAATGAGACATATCAATCCGTTTAAGTAAAATTAATATAATAATAAATTAATAATTATTTAAAAAAATTAACCATAATTTTTTTGCTTTTTTAATGATAGCCATAAAAAATATATAAGTTATCGTTCCAAATTCCCTAATTCCAAACCCTAATCCTCATTCAGTCTCCCGTTTCCTCTGTAACCTTCGTCTTCCGGCTTCAACGTCGCACCTCCAAGCCTCCAAGTCTGCAACTGAAGCTCTTACTCCTCCTCCTCCTCTCTCTGTCTCTCTCTTGCCAGACAACGACTCAGCAAGCAGCTGGTATCTTCGAAGACTTCGACGATTAACCAAGCTGTAAGTTTTTCTTTTTAATTTGTTAGCAAGTTGACAATTAACCAAGTTGTAATCAACTGATATAACGTAGAATGCCCATTGATGCTTCTAATTTGTTAGCAAGTTTTGAACTCCTACACAACCATAAAAGGAAAGCAAACATAGAAGAGAATGAGTTTTCTTTCTTTCAAAATTGATGCAAAATGGGTTGTGGAAATAACGTAAGAGTGCTGCTCATAAAACCTGGAGCCAACCCAGAAGCCAACCCCCTTTGAAATTAAAACTTGGATTAAAACCCTACCCACCAACCCCCTTTGAAATTAACCTTACTTGACAGAATATATGTTTAGGAACATAAAACAGAATATATGCTTAGGAACATAAAACAGAATATATGCTCCTAAATTCAACAAATTGTCTGATATCAGCATTCTGTATGGCTTAAGGTTATTGTGTTGGCTTGAATGACTTTATGTATTTGATATCAGAATATATGCTCAAGGCTATTGTGTTGGCTTGATGTCAGAATATATGCTTGAGTTTGATTAATCATCATTTTGTATTTGATATCAGTATTCTGCCTATTTTTATTATTGGGTATCAGCATTAGTTCATAATCTTATAGTTTCTCATGAATGGCTTTCCTTTGCTTTAAACAAAATGGATTTTTTCGAACACAATATTATAGTTTTTGATGAAAAAGATGAGGTCGGGTATGAATCTAAGGTCAATGCAGATCCAACAACACATACATTAATTGGTACAACTATAGAAAAAAGTAAATCAAATCGTAAGCGAGAAAAGATGAATCTAGTGATGATTCAGAAGGGAAAATAGATGATGATGTTTTCAATCAAAATATGAAGTCTAATAAAGCTAAATCCGTTCAATGTTCTAATTCTATATCTATCATTGATCATGACTGAAGAGGTATTGAAATATATAGCTTGTAATGCCAAGTTTTTGTTACTTATCTAGTTATGAGTCTATTTAATAAGTAATGTTATATAATATTCATTTTTAATTTGTGTAGGGTATGAAATTTTGGTTGTTGAATCTGCTCGTTGTCATGGAGGTGGATATTTGATATCTTTCATGGGATTTTGGGAATCATGACATTTGGTGGAGTTTGGTTTTGTGTGTTCTTTGGTGTAATTATGTTATTTCAGATTGTATTTATGATTTGTAATATGGTTGTTGGTAGAATTTAATTGTTTTGGATCGTGGTTTGTACTTTGTAATATAGTGTGGTATTTCTAAATATCATACTTTTTTTATGTTAGTTTTATAAAATTATATAGCATTTTTAAAGAAACAGGGAAATGAGTCAAACAGGTGGTTTATCATATTAATCCAACCCTACTCAACACAACTCGTTTAAATCTAAACGTGTCATGTTGTGTTACTCGTTTATTAAACGGGTCGTGTTCGGGTATAGGTTTTTTGTCCGTTTATTAAACGTATTGTGTATGAATTTACATGTTTTTTACCTGTCATCCGTTTAATAAGATACGTAACCGTATAACCTAACACGTTTGACACCCCTAGCTACAGGGGTGTTCCATTGGTCGGGTTGACGCACGTGTCTCGTTATCCAATTAAAAAAAATAGGCCTGAAGCCAGAAAATTAGTCTGCAAGAGTTCGAGCACAATATCTTTTATGAGAGGACTTGAATATGTCCTCAAACCTATTACCCGGCCTATAAAATTGTATAAATATAAACAAAGGTACATGAATTTTTTTTAAATGAAATTATATATATAAACCCATTACCTGGCCTATAAAATTGTATAAATATATAAACAAAGGTCCATGAATTTTTTTAAATAAAATTATATATATATATATATATATATATATATAAAAGGCCTGTCCACAAGCCCCAACCAGTGAGGGGCAAGTTGGGTACGGATAGCTTATACCTTACCCGAAGCTTGGCCCAGCACGCCTGATAACTTACCCAAGTAAGAGTTTGAGCTTGGCTCGGCCTGGCCATGGACAACCTCAGAATTATATCGAAGTGATAAAAAATGGTTAATTTTTGTTTAATTAATTTATAATTATTAATCTAAAAATAATAAAATACTATAAAATAAAAAATAAAAGAGTTTTATATACTTCAATTTTTATTAGATAAATATTTAAGATATGATACTAAAAGTTTATTTTTTTTGTACCGTAATCAGAAGTGAGGGGGAGAGGGAAAAAATAGGTTATAATAGATGCCTATGAATATTGACAAAATTTTAGGGCCTGTTTGATTTGTATTTTAAAAATTAGTATCTAAAAACAATTTTTGATAAAAGTTTTAAGAAAATGATTTTGATATTTTTTGAGATAAAAAACTTGTTTGGTTAGATGATTTCAAAAACAATTTTACAATACATAAAATAGTAAAATCTGTTTGGACAACTTAAATATATATTTGAACTGTAATTCAAACATTAATAAAAAAATATAAAAATTTTATTTTTATATAATATACTAGATTATAATAGAATATATTATATTATAATATATATTATATGAGAGAGAGAAAGAAGTAAAAAAAAAGAATGAAGAAATTTGCTGCTAAGGAGATTCGAAGAACAGACCTTATTAAAGTCTAAAATTGTTCTCCTTATTTTCAAAATTTTCAAAGAATACTCTGAAAACAAGTTAAACTTATTTTCTGTTTCTTTGACTCAAATCTCATTTTTTTTTTCAAAATTTTGAGAACAAAAATACTAAACAAACAGATTTTGGGTATTTTTGAAATTTTGAAAACAAAAAACAGTTTCCGGAAAGCTAACCAAACATGACCTTAATTTTCTCTGCCAAATTCTAATTATCTCAATTTTGTTTTTACACTAGAGGTGAAATATAGTTCTCAATCCATTCTTTCTAATTTTGCATCCAAACAAAATGAAAAACATGGATATGTTTTGATGGACAGCCAGATGGAATAGAGTGATTAAAACTACAAGAAATAAATTAAGGAAAAGGTTGGCTCAGTGTAGTGTTGTATGTTGATCGAGAATACTTTTTTTGTAGCCTTTCTTTTTTGTATTTATAAAAGATGACCTTTAAAGTCATTTTTTTCAGTCATAACTTCTTTTCCCAACGTTCTTAAACGTGCAACAAACCATTTAAAAATAATAGCTCTCTTAATGTCATGTCTCATTATTTTTCGAGATACATGAAATCCTTTCTTCTTAAGTGTCTAATCTTACTCGCACTCTTTTGACTTCTTCATTGTCGTTGGATTTTGTCACTGTCTCATTTTCTAATTTTTTAATATTTAGGTGTAAATAGGAATAAAGAAAGAAGTATGGAGAGAATTGAATATTTTGCAAAATATTAGGAGAAAAAGCTGACTTTAGGAGAGAAAAAAGCAGTGATTACTTGCCATCGGAGGGTTTTAAAAAGATTATACAGACACCCATGCTTGGTAAAAGAGTGATGAGGACTTTTCTCATTTTTGTATATTTATTGGTGGTATCTAGCTCTAGCAATTATGCTCACGAGAGGAGGACACAAAGTCAACGGATTTGGATTTTAATTAGTCTTAATAGTTGGGATGATAAATGAATATATTCACTTGGCCCTTCGAGTAAATGGTCAACACAAATTGTCTAAACTTGATTTGTACATGAAAAGGATCCTGCTATACATGATTATAAATGCGTCGAATATGAGTTAAGTAAACGTTAACATAATTTTAAAACACGAGGTTCATTGACAACCCCAGTGGTATCCTATGGGATGCCCAGGAGAGATACAGAAAAAGGAAACCGATAATCTTACTGGCATCGAAGGGTAAAAACGTAAAGTTCTTGGGGAGTAAAATATTGTTAACAAAAAATGTAATTGCAAAGAAAATGTAAAAATTCAAAAACATAAGAAATTTGGAATGGGGAACTGGAGACTTGTCATGGCTCCTACATTACTATAGTATATGTGACAGGTTTTAGTTAGAGTTATCCTCTTAAACTGTTGTTCAAGTTTCCCTATTTGTGCTCACATCAATAGTTGATGAGATAAAAGCAAAAATCAGTCATTGTTTAGGGGCTAAGTATAAATAACTCTCTTCCTGTCTTTAGGAAATTTGCATATATTCACTGTTCTTGGCTTATGAAAGATTGTATTTGAACATGTTGTCTTGCGTTCCATTCCTGTTTGATCTGTTGTAGGGTTGAAAGAGATAACTTGTCCACTTGTCCCATTTTTAATGACAAACTTAGTTACACGTGGGCCTGTTGGTCGAATTGCAAGAAATGGGTTCCTATTGGGTCTTAATCGATTCGTGTTAAAAAATATTTTACGTGTTTATTAATTCATGTTATATAGAGTTCGTGTCGTATATCAATCGTATATAACCATTAGGAAAAAAGTAATGCTATTTTTACTTAATTTAGTGCCTTTTTTGGTGACATTATCATTCTCTGTCATTAAATTGACAGTGAACCTCACTATTAGTGGGGATTTATTGTCAATTCAATGTCTATGATTCATCATGTCAACAAATAAGATCACTAAATTGTAAACAAACATCATTTTCGTTAGGAAAATACTAAATAAACTTAAAAACTTGAATTGAAGAATCATTACCATTGAATAGATAGTAAGTCTCAAGCAATACTGATACTTATAGTTAAATTAATAACGAATATAATAGTTACATCATCAAATCAGTTTCTGAAGTCTGTATATATAACATTATTCTAACTGTTATATAGACGAGTCATGTCGTATATTTCTTTTGATTGATTTTTCTAATATTCGATTCGTTTATTAATCGTGTCGTATTAGGTCTACTTTTTCACAAAACGAATGGTTTAAAGAAGACTCAAATCCTCTAATTTTTGTATCGTGTTCGTATCGTATTAACGAATCGTGTTATATTTTGACAAACTTAACTACACGGTGTGCAATGGATAAACATTTTCATGGCCACACCAAGACTTTGGAATTCTCTCCACTCACTTTATTTTGAGAAACTTTCGACGTGAGTTAGATAAACTTATATTTTGAAAGAATTACAGAGAAACGAAACAACATTGTCACGTTGATCAAGATTTTTTATCAAATTTTTCATCTTATGTGATATGATTCAGTTTTTACCATTAAATATGTAGATCCCATTAATAATCAATGATAGAGATTATTCAAAATCAAATCACTTAAAATAAAAAACTTGGTAAGAAACTTGATAAACATAACATTATTCGAAACCACATCACTTGAAATAAAAAACTTGGTAAGAAACTTGATAAACATGACATTATTCGAAATCAAATCTGACTGGCAACACACACATTCACCAAAGATGTCTTAGAAAATGCTTATCTAATTAGGAACCACTGCCAGCATTCTCAGTCAAGAATCGTTTAATGATGAGCATCAACTCTTTTGCAGGCTGTGCATTTGGATTGATGGTGAAGAAGCCATGTTGCTGTCCTTCAAACTCCACATACTCCACTTTCTTTCCCCAGTTTTTTAATCTCTTTGCATAATCCTCAGCTCGATCTTTCAGCAGGTCACTTCCCCCAACTACCACTAGGATTGGATCAAGATCAACTGCTTCAAGGCTTTGGCTAACTGGTCCAAATGGGTTGATCAGTGGGTGGTCAGTAGTTTCTCCAACAGGTAATGATAGCCTCCAAAACCTAACCAGTTATATCAATCATGGCACCAGAGCCCTTTAGAAAACTTAATACAACTGTAATAATCCAGTTTTATTATCAAATGATGAGGTGCAACCATAACCAGTGGATGTGTAGTGGGACCTAGTGGGTCAATATAACGTTGTTTCATCAAATATATAAAACTTGTGGCTCCATCAGGTGATATGAATGGCGTGGATGCACATCTATTGACACTTCACGCCCGGACACCCTTGATGAATTCGATTTTCTGCGGTAAAGGGTGTCCGGATCAATTTACGCACACTTCGATTAATTCCCTCTCCAGTCTGATTAAAGACTGTTCATTCACGCCGGAAATAAGGTATTCATGAAAAATAAATCTTTTATAGTCTGACCCTAAAGGGTTGTCAAGATTTAAAGTCAAGACGTTTGAATTTACAACTCGTTTCTATTATCACTTGAACTATCTCATAACAAGGTATCACACACAGAGCTGTAGGATTTAAGCACAAACCTGTCAATAAGCTCCCAATTTAAGAATGCTTCTTTTGGTCCCTCAGCCTCAGACCTAGTCAGAACAGTCCCACCAAAAAAGGGTGCCAAGAGGACATAACCCCTAACCCGAATCGGAGCCAACTCAGTTGACCCGGCTCCCAGCCGAACCGCTAGGTTATGAGCAATGTTGCCACCAGCCGAGTCACCTGATATGAACACTTGATCAAAATCAGCGTCGTCAGTAAGCCAAGCATCTGGCTCATCCGACACAGCTTGAGCTTGTATCCACTTGACAGCCATGAAACCATCCTCAATGGCTGCCGGGAGCCTGTTCTCCGGAGCCAGCTGGTAGTCGGGTGAGACGACCACAGCTTGAAGCTCGGCAGCGAGCTTGAAACAGTAGTTTTGGCAGTTGGGCCATGCACGTGATCCAATGCAAAAGCCACCCCCGTGGATGTAGTAGAAGATTGGTAGCTTGGAGGGAGTGGATGAAGCTGGCTTGTACAGCCGGAGCTGAAGGTTATGTGCGGCGTCGAAGAGGGCATCTTTCCAAAGCACAGAGCCGTCGTCATGGACCGGGGCATCAAAGCTTGGTTTGTTGGACCGGACGATGGAGCCATCGCTGTAAACTCTGAGGACTCCTCTGCATTCATCTACCTCATGTGGAGGGGTGATTGAAGCAGTTGTATTAGACATCTCTGTGTGCGCGCGCGCGTGTGTGTTAATGGAGATTAAAGGAAGAATGAAAGAGAAAACAGAGCTAAAAACATGGAAAGAGTTAAAGAGAGGTGGCTAGTGGGGGTAGTTGTAGTGTCTATGTTAATGATACGGCGGGTTGTGTTTTGTTTTGTATTTAAAGATGGTTGATAGGATGATGTGTTTCAGCTGCTTTGCTTAAGTGGCGAGGTCTGTTTGTCACATAGTCATGACACACATTCACACTAGTCGATTATGTAGGTGTGCCTAAGTTTCAAATTCAATACTTTTTCACACTCCGGCAAGTTATTTTTACCTCTTCAAGGATATACTCTAAATTTACTCAAATCACAGCTGCCAAGTCATTTTTACCTCTTCAAGGACATATTCTAAATCAACTCAAATTACAGCTGCCACCCATTGAACTCAAGAGAATAATCGACACAAATCCAAACATCTTATAACCAAAAAAAGTGTAATATGGACGATAAGATCGTTTTGAAAAAAATATTTTGTGAATAAAAGCATGATATAACATAAAATTCAAATGTCCAAACAATTAATATTACTATATTAAATAATAATTTTTCCCTCTTTTTTTATTACTAAATTTGAATTTAATTTTAACCTATTATTTTTTTTAAAAAAAAATGAAGAATTATTTATTACAAGTGAAAAATATGAGATCCAACTTTAGAAGATATATATTTACAGTTTAGTTTTTGAGAAATTGTTTCAGTGTAAGGATTAGATCACACTAAGAAAGGTTGATAAGAATTGTGACTGGGTGCATTTCAAAAGTTCATTTTCTTCCCTTTTTCTTCTTTTTTTTTTTTTTTTTTTTTTTTCTGTTAAGGTGTTGGGAAATTAGATAAGGAGGCCAGGACCCAGGACAAAATTTGTAAAAAGAAAACTTTTGGGTAGTGCATCTTTCACACAAAACACAGATGAAAGGTAAGTCATTTTTTTCAGAAAGGGCACCTCAACCCCAGAAAAGAAACTAGGAAGATCGATGTCCTTCAGGAAAAGGCATTAGAATCATCAATGTGGGTACGCCCAACTCGATGAGGAATGACTCAATCAACTTAATGGATCGAACATGAATATACAGATTCATCGTGAAAAGGTCATACCCATTGCACGAGGCTCCTACGTGTAGAAGAGACATATCCGTTGTGCAAGCAAAAGCAAATTCATCTATTCAGCAGGCTGTGCCCAATTTAATAGCAATCAACTATGGTACATAACAAATTCTACCGCCGGGAATCAGCATAAACAGTCAAGAGTTTTACTTTGCCCCTTAATAGCTAATGACTTTTGCTTCTTTAGGACATCACTGTCAATTTACTTATTTTAATTATAGTTCCTGCCATTTTTCATGATGATCAACTGAAAGAATGCAATTGTATCCCCACTAAAAAACTCAAGTTCTACATAACCCACAACAGAGCCTTTCAATTCTCAAGGGACATCCACAAATGCCTCTCCTAATCAGTTCAATGAAAATGACTAAAAACTATCAAGTAAAAAATAACTTAGCAAGGTCATGCATGAAAATTTATCATAACTGTCCTGAAAAGGATTCTGCATTGACATTCCTTTCAAACCAACCTAAATCAATATGTTGCGAAAATTAAGGCCAAAACAACCTCAGATAGCATAATCATTAAATATAGTAAACTTTTTTTTAAAAAAATTAAATAAAATAAACTCTGCTCTCACAGAAAAAAATAGTGCTCATGGAAGCTGTTGAAATCTGGCCACCTTGACATATGGCATTGCAAATGGAAACCTGACTGGTTTGGAATGAGCTGAGTAATTTCTGCCAGGTCCAAAACCCGCCATGGTGCTGGTTGTTCTTACCATCACATGTAATTCCTGACCAAGAGAGACTTGCATTCTCTAAATCTCATATAACATAGCAAATCTATTGAATAACTGAAAACTTAGGGACTAGTATTGAAATCAAAAGTTGCAAGATCAAAGTAAAACTGTGCACATACTTCACGGATCACCAATGTATTTCTCCTTTTGTAAGGTTCAGAACTTCCGTAAACTTTGTTCTTAGTCAGTTTTTATTGGGTAACTTCTTTAAATTTTAAGAAAACGGGCATAGAATGTGCAACTGCAACCCATTTCAAAATTAGAACTGCAGGAATCGGACAGAAGCTGATGAGAAGAAATTGTAGAAGAGGACAATAATCTGAACAGATCATTCAAAAGTAAAAAAAATTTATTAAAGGCTACAAAACATGCTTGACAGATTAGATGCCAGTTACAAAGTCAATACATCTTGAAAATCTCTATGGGATTCTTCAGGGAAAAAATGACCGTTAAACTAGTTAAGTTCCAAGTCCAAATGCCTGTCCAGTTCTTCAAACTCAATTATATACTTGCGGTTCTTTTTTCACGATATAAACCTATTAGCATATCCTTTCAACTCGGTTAAGGAAAAAACAGATTGAAAAACTTCTTTCAATACAGGATCCTATCGAGTCAGTCTGGGATGAACTAAAGAACTGGAATCATCCCAAAAGCAAAGATGTGATTAGATCAATTTTATATTCTCTTCCATCAACCATCATCAGAAACTAAGGTGGAAAATGGATCAATCAAAGAAGTTTTTGAAAAAACTACTCAGATGAAAGCATCAGCTGCAGTGAAATCATCTTACAGATTGAGAAATACAATGGATCAACATAGAGCAAATGACGAACTTCAACATTAGTTCATAGGCGTCTGGAATAGCCAGAGCCTCCGCACTTCTTGCAAAGTATCAATCCTGCATAGAGACAAGATTGCCAAACAAATAAAGAAGATATACATATGAGTTGATCTAACTATAACTTATACAAGCCAACTTACAGCATCAGGCTCAAGGGCACCATGTATACTAGGCTCCCACTACAATACATCCTTACCTCATGCACGGGGAGAGGCTCAAGGACCATATCATAAATCCAAGTGAAGTCAATATTCAACATGAGACTAGACATCAGTTGAGACCATTTGTACATTTAATTACCAATACCAAATGACATCAACCTGCATGATGTGGTGGGACGTGTTGATTCCATATAGAAAAATTAAAGCTAAAGTCTGCACATCACTTGAAAGCATTTGCACATTTAATCACTAGGGTCAAAGTGACATCAAACTGAAAGATGCAGTGGGATGTATCGATTTCGTATAAGAACAGAAACCTAAGTTCTGGTTGGTTGTAATTTTAGTTTTCTCTTTCATAAAAGCAGTCTATTAATGAGATTCTTGTACAAACAAGGTTGTTTTTCTATCTGCCAAGCCTTGTTTTGATATCATAGTCACCCTCAAATAGAAAATACAAAACCAGAAAAAATTCTGTAATGCTAGATTCTTGAGTTGCAGGACCATGATCCTAGACACGAGCAACAGAATGTAAAGCTGTATACAAACGTGCCCAGTTGTGTAAGCATGTATAGACATGCCCACGTAAAAGTTGATGAATCTTAGAGGCGAATAAGACTTGTGGACCCTTCACCCTAATCCACAAAGTATCTAACAATGAATTGAAATATATTAATACATCTGAAAATCACAGTTTAAGAAGCCTGTAAAGCAAAAGAAATTTCCCGCAAGATCCCCCCGCCCCGTCTGCCCCCCCGGGGGGGATTCTAGGCTTGTCCAGTAAGATTTCAAGCCTACAACAGACGATGAATCTGATCTTTTTGGGGCTTCAAC
>CAUOFW020007028.1:0-22269 GCA_963454935.2 Ilex paraguariensis
TCTGAGCATAAGAAGATGCTTCCGAATCAAGTTCACCTTCTCTGAGGTGTCTCTAATCAAATTTGAAACCGTAGATGATTTCTCTCCTACCTCCGTCCAACAAATTGGAGAGCGACATAGCCTCCCATATAGTGCCTTATAGGGTGCTATCTGAATGCTCGCCTGATAACTATTGTTCTAAGTGAACTCCACTATCAGTAAGTGATCTTCCCAGCTACCCTTGAGATCTAGGACGCATGCCCGTAGCATGTCCTCTAACGTCTGGATAGTCCTCTCCGACTGACCATCCATCTAGGGATAAAAAGTAATGCTCATCATCAACTGTGTCCCCATGCCTCGCTAGAAACTCTCCCAAAAGTGAGCCATAAACTTGGGATCCCGATCCGATACTATGGACACAGGCACCCCATGCAATCGGACAATCTCTCGTATGTACAACCTGCAAAATTCCTCCAATGTGCAGGTCATCTGCACAGCCAAAAAGTGTGCCGACTTGGTAAGGCAGTCCACTATCACCCACACCACATCATGTCCCCGTGATGTCTGTGGCAAGTGGGTCACAGAATCCATCGTAACATGCTCCCATTTTCACCACATGAGTCGGATCCGAGGTGTATTTTTGAGTCATGGAGACATGGAATACTGCATGAACACCAGATAAACTTGGTGGTAATGCCAACCGGTAAACCACTGTGCCCACCCTCTCGAGTACCTCGAAAGGCCTAATAAACCTCGGCAGCTTTCCCCACTCGCCGAATTTGACCACTCCTTTTTTAGGCATCGCCTTCAAGAAAACATGATCACCCACCTTAAACTCTAGAGGTCCCCACCGTCTGTCGGCGTAACTCTTCTGTTGGCTCTGAGCCGTAAGAAGATGCTTCCGAATCAAATCCACCTTCTCTGAGGTGTCTCTAATCAAATTCAAACCTGTAGAAGATCTCTCTTATATCTCCATCCAACAAATCGGAGAACGACATGGCCTCCCATATAGTGCCTCATAGGGTGTTATCTGAATGCTTGCCTGATAACTGTTGTTGTAGGTGAACTCCACTATCAGTAAGTGATCTTCTCAGCTACCCTTGAGTTCTAGGATGAATGCCCGTAGCATGTGCTCTAATGTCTGTATAGTCCTCTCCGACTGACCATCCATCTGGGGATGAAAAACAGTGCTCATCATCAACTCTGTCCCCATGGCTCGTTGGAATCCCGATAAACTTGAGCCGTAAACTTGGGATCCCGATCCGATACGATGGACACAGGCACCCCATGCAACCGGACAATCTCCCGTATGTACAACCTACAGAATTTCTCCAATGTGAAGGTCATCTGCACAACCAAAAAATGTGCCAACTTGGTAAGAAAGTTCACTATCACCCACACCGCATCATGTCCCCGTGATGTTCGTGGCAAGTGGGTCACAGAATCCATTGTAACATGCTCCCACTTATACTCGGCTACCTCCAAGGGCTTGAGTAACACTATTGTCCTCTGATGTTCATCCTTAACCTGTTGACATGTGCGACATCGTCTAAAAAAGTCTCCAACGTCTCTCTTCATCCTACTCCAATAATACTGGTGATGAAGATCATGGTACATCTTCATGCCACCTAGATGCACAACAAAACGAGAGCAATGAAACTCTTTGTGAATCTCCTTTCTCAACTCCATAGACTGGGGAGCCACAATCCTTCCCCTAAATCGAAGACTACCATCCGAGTGAATGGTCCAGCCTTCATCATCTATACCCGACTTTACTCAGTCCCTGATAGATGATAACTCTACATCCTACCCCTAGGACTCAATCACTCTACTCATTAGGGAAGGCGTAGCCACCAAACTCATCAAAACACCCTAAGCCTGTCCTATGTATCATAGTCCGAACTGTCCCATAGTCTCGAAAAAGGGTTGGAGGTTTTATAAAGGCATCCCAGTGGGTCAATTTTTTTTTGACCCGATCCATTTAAGTGTTGGTAGACGCGAGTGTGGGTAGGCACGAATATCCGCACAGAATATTCCCACAAACATTGGTGTAAGATGCAAATGGTGCACCTTACCCCCCATCTTGATCCATGCAACAAAAAAAATGATATTCAATGACAGACAGTAAAAAGATGAGTAGGGTTAGAGAACACCTCACACTTGAGCTTTAACCAACGCACTAGTGTCTGAAACTAAAAAAAAAAAATACTACACAACCAAGTAAGTAACATGAAAAATAAATATAACATGAGTAAATAAAAAGATTGTACACTAAAAAGAATAAAAAATGGTTATTTTTCCATGAATTCTGGATACACCGGATCCATCAAGTCCTCTTCCACTCATGTCCTTCAAAACTCTCAAAAAATGGCTTAAGTCTTTGGCCATTAACCTTGAATGTCTGACCATTCTTGGGTTTTTGACTTCCACAACACCATTGGGGTAGGCCACCTTGACAAGATAGGGTCCATCCAAATGGGATCAAAGTTTATCTTGGAAGATCGAGAGACGAGAGTTATATAAGAGCACTTTTTGGCCGGGCTCGAATGACTTTTGTACAATGGATTTGTTATGAAAGATCTTAGCCCGCACTTTTGAAATTTTAGAGCTCCTTCGCATCTCTTCCAATTCATTAAATTCTAGTTTCCTATGCTCTCCGGCCATCCTCAAATTGAAATTCGAAGTTTTTATGGCCCAATAGGCCTTGTGTTCCATTTCAACTGGCAAATGGCAAGTCTTTCCATATACAATCCAGTAGGGAGACATGCCAAAGATAGTCTTGTAGGCGGTACGGTAAACCCATAGGACATCGATCAATCTATTTGACCAATATTTCCTATTTGAATTTACCGTATTTTCTAAAATATTTTTGATCTCCCCATTGGCCAACTCAGCTTCGCCATTGGTTTGTGGGTGGTATACAGTAGACACCATATTTAACCATTAAAGATGCAAATGGCCTATTGCAGAAATGTGATCCACCATCACTTATTATTGCATGAGACATCCTAAACCTCAAAAAAATATTCTCCTGGAGAAATTTGACTATAACCTGATGGTCATTAGTCTTAGTTGGGATAGCCTCCACCCATTTGGACACGTAGTCCATTGCCAGTAGAATTTATAGATAGCCAAACGACATAGGAAAGGGACCTATGAAGTCGATACCCCAACAATCAAATATTTCGATAACAAGCACAGGGGAAAGTGGCATCATGTCCCTTTGGGTTACGCTACCCAAACGTTGGCATCTATCACACTCTTTACAAAATGAAATACAATCCTTTGTAAGAGAGGGCCAATAAAAATTTGACTGAAGAATTTTTGCTGAGGTTTTTTTCACCGAGAAATGGCCACCGCATGCTTATGAATGACAGAGTGAAAGGACATCCCGCTATTCATTCTCTAGTATACATCTCCACATGATTTAGTCAGGGTAGTATTTAAACAAGTACGAGTTGTCAAAGTAGAAGTACTTCACATCTGCCATAAATCTTCTTTGATCCTCCGGGCTCTAATGCGGTGGTATTTATCCCATTGCAAGATAGTTACATATGTCAGCATACCAATGACAAATAGAATGAATTGAGAATAAATGTTTATCAAGGAAGGAATCAGGGATAGGAATGTTCTCATCGGTCTCTTGCACCACTAGTCAAGATAAATGGTCCGCCACCACATTCTCCACTCCCTTCTTATCTTGATCATAAGATTGAACTCTTGGAGTAGGAGAATCCACCTGATAAGTCTTGGTTTGGCATCCTGCTTAGACAACAAATACTTCAAAATAGAGTGATCAGTATACACTACTATCGGTGAACCAATGATGTAAAAACAAAATTTATCTAATCCAAATACTACCGCTAGCAGCTCCTTTTATGTGGTGGTATAACTCATTTGGGCTTCATTAATCATTTTGCTAGCATAGTAAATTACATAAGGTTTATTGTCCTCCCTCTAACTGAGCACTGTGCCTAATTCACACTTTTTCGTGGTCGGATTAATATTATACACGCAAGTATAAGTGGTCAAATTGTAGTTATCTTAGATTGGACACCATGTGATAGCTTGTGATGTGAGCTTAGATTGATAACTAGTTTACTTAAAAGGTTATGTTGTAGATAGATTTAGACAATAATAAAAAGTATCCTTTAATTCTAGGATCCCATATGCATTATATTAGTTAAATACTAGAAATGCTACCTTACAGCAATCAACTTCCATGTTACTGGCAAGTCAACTGGTAGGTCTGATGTATCTAAGCCATCACACAACAACTTCTTAGGATAGTTGGTGGTATCCATGACAAATGATTAATCCAAGCAAACCAAAAGGACAAGTCATTCATGATAAATACTTGAATTATTCATTTGTGTTCATAATAGTAGGTGCATACATAATAAACCATAACACAGCCACTTCTTAGCTTAACTGGTGGTATTAGTCATAACATAGCAACTTCTTAGGTTAGCTAGTTACAGATGTGTCAATTGACTAATCCAAGCAAACCAGAAGGACAAGTCATTTATGAGGAATACTTGAATTATTTATTTGCCACTATCTGTGATACATATACTAGTTAAACATCCTTAGCATTCCGGTGGAAGATAAACCATACCGATAGGAATGTCGTGGTTGTTAGATTGACAATATTATCATTTACACAACTTAAACGATTTGAGTAATCTAGAAGGACAAGCCATTCATGAGGATCACTTAGGTTATTAGTCTGATAGTTATATATATATATATAGTAATTAAATAACCCTAATAATCTAGAAGGACAAGCCATTGATGAGGATCATTTAGGTTTTGTGCCATGCATCAGTTAACATCATCAGCATTCTGGGGGAAGATAAACCATACTGATAGAAATGCCATGGTTGTTCAACTGGTAGGTTGATGATGCATTGATGACATAGTTCCAGGCACAACACCGAAATTATGTATATTACTGCATCATGCATGAAGGATATAATATATAGATATATAAATATATAAAACATCAACATCTCTAAAATGTAACCAGTATTATACATATGTTCACCTCTCACTAGAGGATATAAGTAATTACTCATTCCCTATTGCTATAGACAAGCAAGGAGTGCAGACAGTTTTCATTACAACTAAAAATTAAAATATAAACCCTAAAATGTCTTTCACAAGGAACAATTGAAACACAATCACCTTTATTATCAGTTATGACAAAAAGGTGATAGCAGTTCAACTATCCAAATAGAAAGATACAACAGAAATGTAAAAGTACAGAGTTTGGACTGAAGTGTATGACTGACCGAATCGAGTTGCAAGTTTTTCTTTCCCTTTTTCTTTTGTCTCTTTTTTTTCTCTTTTTCTCTCCTAGATTTCTCTCTGAACTCCCCCTGGATTCAACCTTCTAAAAATGGAGGAGGCATGCCTTTATATGGAGGAGAGGAAAGCAGGAGGTGGCAGATCACTTCAGCCGCCTTTGGAAGACCCTCTGGATGCCATCATCACCATCCGGACTGTGGCATGTTATTGGATTTTCCCACTTGAATGTATGTTGACTCTCCTTTTGTTAAAATTAAACATTAGCCTTTATTGTTTAAGCTTTTATACGTTGCTCCTTGCATTCTCTGATAATTCAGCATCAAACCTTGAAAATTTTAAACATAACACACATAAAACCCTACTTATGCACAAACCCTAATTAACTCTAATTAATAATTTTTGGTTATTTTGTTTTACTAATTTGACTTATTTAACTATTCTATTTTATATATTAATTAAGGTTAATCACACTCCCCAACTTAAACTTTACTAGTCGCAAATAAAATAGAAAAACTATTAACAAAATACAATAAAATGCAAACAGAGGTAAAATCATTTTCGTAGATTTTTCAAGATTGCATTTAGTAGATGCAACAAGACTTTAAACCCCTAGGTGATTCCTAGTGGACAAGTTTTGTCTCGTGAAAATTTTCAGTGATGTTACCTACAAACTTTAGTAATTAGGAATTAATAATTCATATTTTTCATAAGTAAAATTAAATCAATATTCCGTCTCTTGTCAAAATACTTCTTTCTCTGATCACTATAAGAGTAACACACGTTAGTTATAATATTATCTATTTATTTTTATAAAAACTTGTGTGTGCGTAATGATTTCTTTATTTTCAAAAATTACTTGAGAAATGTTACTCTCTTTCATGGTTATAAAACTCGGGTAAATTTAAACTTCTATGAAAAAGGGTAAAATAGTATTTTTTTGCTACAGTACGGGTTGTAAAACTGAAATTTTTTAGAATTTGAATGATGAAACAGACCTCACCATTGGATTCATCTCACGAAATCTAGTTATCCCGTCAAATTTTATCAAATTCTAAAATAGTCAGATTTTTCATGTTTTACGAGGCAGTTGAGTCTCGAGTGACCAAACAACGGGATTTTGATAAAAAAAATTCAAAATTTGGAAAGTAATTTAAAGAAAATTAAAACAAAAATATTTTAAACTTGAACCGTGACAAAATTTAATCGTTCCGGGGCTAAAACGAACCCAAAAAAAAGAACCATGTGGCGCGTTGTGGACCACGTGTTGGGAGGCTATTAATAGGGGAAGAAAATCATATTTCCTCCCCTATTCATCAGTCGGTTCCAATGTGACAGAAAGAGAGGGAAAAAAGAGAGTTTTTCCACCTTCTCTCTACGATCTACAAAGCTACGGTGCTCAAATCCACTCGGGGCAAGAACAAAAGTTGGCATGATATGCAAATATTTCAACATTGAATAATATATTGTGGTTGAGATGTTGTTGGTGATAAAGTGTTGCATGAACATTCATATGCACTTAGGTTAAAGAATAGCCTCGATAAAAAATACTCTACTAGGCGTGGCTCACCTTATATGGGAATACATTTCAGGTGTGGGGTTGTACTGGTAGGGGACTTTCATTCGGGACCTCCAAGATGAAGAAAAGGTGGAGTTGTGACCTTTGACCGTGAATTTTGTAAATCTTTTGAGAAAAACATATATTTTGGCATGTAAATATATGAAATCATTGTAATAGAACTTGTATGTATCAAGTCTTATGTGAAAAACTATATTTTACATGTTTGAGATATTTGTAAGGTTTGGAATGAATTAGAAATGAAAAATAGGTGAAACAGATAATTCTGGGCAAAACCTTCTGGAATGTTGCAACAAACCTTCCGAAAGGTTTGGACAAAGATAAGGAAAAATTGTTGAACAGTGGGTGAAACCTTCCAGAAGGTTGATTCTAACCTTCCGAAAGGTCTTCACATTTTTCTAAAATAAGGGAATCCAGTATGTAACTTCTTCCAGAAGGTTGAACACACCTTCCAAAAGGTCGACACATCTTTCTTAAAGATAGGATTCTAGTATGCTCGATCTTCCGGAAGGTTCTCACAAAACTTTAAAATTTTGAATTCTTGCCCTTAGTTTTTGGGCAATCTTTCCTCTTGTTCAAGGGTATGCTATGGGATAAAATGGCTATAAATTAATGTGTAAAGAACCACGATTGTGTCGGTATAGTCCTGGGCAAGGGGTTAGCTTCGACGTGATGTCAGGTGGTACGACAACCACGGGTACCTCTGCGGGTTGACAAGTGGTCAACGGTTGACAAAAGGACCCCCAATTTTTGGGGTGTCACAATGGTAGTTTTGATGTCAGTCCTTTCTGGGAATACACTCAGCAAAACAAAACATACTTGTTATAGTGACTATTTTCACAAGCTACATGTATTTGGGATATAGTTAACAAAGCAAATAATTTTACATGTAGTAATTGTAACGCCCCAAAAACCCCCTTGGGTGACATTACATTCTAAAAACCATTCACACCATGAGAGCATTACGTAAATTCATCACAACGAAAGTTCATTCATCAACCATTCATATTTTAACAAAATTTGGGCAGAGTCTCCTTTGTACGGGGAGCTTTACCCAAAACACAACCTGTACAATTATATTACAATTGACCACACCGGGTCCACATATGCATAACTATTGACCACACCGGGTCTATTTATCCATCATAAAATAAACCTTCATTCATCATATGTCATATCCACAATGCCATCCCAAAAGAATAGGCCAAGTATGACAAATATATTCCCAAAAGAATTAAATTACACTTGCAGTGAAATAACAAAATACTAGACTTTACATGATTTCAAAGTAAACTCTCTAGTCTAGTACAAAAGAAATATAACTCTAGGCATCCAGTTCAGGATCCCCGTTCCCCTCTAGGGGAGCTTCCCCATGCACTGGTTCATCTACTTGTAACTCCTCCTCATAGACGAAATCTGAAAAGATATTATCTGTAGGGGATGAGCACTAAGCTCTGTAGCAACATTCCTTCCATACTCATACAAGGTTTAGAAAACAAGTAAAACAATTCGGTCTTATTTTCCAAAATATCATATAACATTTGAAGTAAAACCGTGACATTTGAAACAGATCTCAAGTTTAAACATTCGCAATAATTTAAATGAACAGTAAACCCAAGTCACAATGAGCAACCATAACCATTTCCAACAAGTTTTTGTAGAGTCCCATACCTCCACAAGCTCTTGTGGGAAATGCAATAGTAACACCATACTACAAAAAGGAACGCTTATTCCACCATCGATTATTATATTTCCTTTGGCAGGTGGCATACTTAAAAGTAAACTCCACCCCCTTCAAGTCTTTGTTTCCCATAACCGCATACTTACAAGTAACCACGGTCGTTAGATGTCCTTTTAGGTAGGTAGCATACTTACAAGTAACCTCCACCCCCCTCAAGTATCCAACACATAGCCGCATACTTAGAGTAACCTTGGTCCATAAATATCCTCTTTTGGTAGGTAGCATACTTACAAGTAACCTCTACCCCCCTTCAAGTCTCCCACACATAACCGCATACTTACAAGTAACCTCAGTTCATAAATATCCTCTTTTGGTAGGTAGCATACTTACAAGTAACCTCTACCCCCTTCAAGTATTCCACACTTAACCGCATACTTACGAGTAACCTCGGTTCATAATTATCCTCTTTTCATACCAACAATCACATACAAGATAAAATCCACACATTGCCCTCAACAAGCAACCATTATCAAAATCCCCAAATTTTATCATGCGACAATCCAAATAACCAATTAAGAAAAATACAAGAGATCACCACCACATCATTTTCATTACTCACACAAAGCACTAAAGTTCTCAAAACCAAGCTTGAGCAAATGTAGAAAGAGAATTCCATATTTCCCCAAAAACTAGGGTTTTAAAGCTATAAAAGAAGTTTCATGGGTAATCAATCCTAACTTTGTTTAAGACATGCCATAATTGCAAGAAAACCAAGAAACAAGGAATTCCTAGCAAATACATACAAGTATGAATCAAAACATATATATATTTTAGCCTTAGCCTCAATGGACAAGCATGAAAGAAATAACCCCTACCTTGAATCAAAGTTTCAAACCACAAACCCAAGCTCTAATGACCTCCTTTCTCCCTTTCCTCCTTTCCTCTATCTTCCCCAAGGGTGCTAAGGGGTTTGGGGGTGAGAGATGTGAGAAAAAATGGAAGGAAATGGGCTGGTTTCTGTGTTTTAAACACAGCAGTCCGCGACAATCACTGTTCATGGGCTGAATTTTGAGTTTTTTTCCAAAATTACAGTTTTGCCACTAGAAATTTCCAATTTGATCCATACGACTACCCTAAGGTTTTTCGACGTTCCGAATTCATTTTTAATGTTATTTTAACCTAAAAACATTGCTTTTTATGATTTATTTCAAAACTAAAATAAATTCACACTTGGAACATTAAAATTTCTATTTTATTCCTTCGAACTACTATAGGTGATATCCTTACGATTTTAATATATATATATGGTTTATTCTTAAGTCATTACATATAGAAGAATCACTAAACAAGTACATTAATATATTAATGTAAACATATGGGGTTTTACACCTTCAAGGTCTAATAAGAAAGCACAACCCTTTATTATCCAAGGAGCACCATAGTGCAGATTTTTGGTCAACTTCATAGAATAAACTGATTTGACTCAGGTATTTCTAGGAGGTGTAACCTATATGGTTGGAAAGATATACGAGTTAGGGTTCTAACAAAAATAACGGTGCACAATTTGGACTTTCCAATAAAGAGTTATGATGAAATTAGCGAAAGGTAGTCTGCCGGACAGATTTTTGGACAGTGTAGACACTACTTCGTAATATGGACATAACTCCTTCCTCCTAGTTCCGATTGAGATGATTCAAGGTGATATGGAATCCTAAGGGAGAGATCTACAAATTTCATGTTTTAAGTTTTGAGAGATATGGACTGCATCAAGGTCGAAATCGAGCTTGATGTTACAGCCAGTGCACTGTTCATCCCTTTTTCATTCTACCAAATTCAAACACACATCACTACACATATCCCCATTTTTACAACAATTATTTACTATATATCTATATACATATATAAAAGAAAATGCGGGGTGTTACAGTAATCAAAAGAGCGATTAGTTGAATAAAGTGAAATTTGACATAATCTCATGAAAGATATTAACACTATGTTAAACATACTATTAACATTTTCCTTTTTAGAATTGATAGGATTAATAAATATATGATTTCTTGAATCTAAAAGGACTTTATTAGGGTTGTAATGTGGCCATGGGTTTAAGGTTTATGAAATGACGTCATTGAATTTCAAATGCTATCTTTTAGTATTGTGGCACACCTCATTTCTCGAGGATTTTGCATGCTTTTTTCCATTTTTCTCATTTTTCACTTTCTTGGCTCTTTCTATTCCTTTCTATTTTCTCACACATTTCTTTTCTTTGACTGGGATCTTTCTTTTGTCTTTCTTTGTTCTTTACTACCTTTCTTCTTCTTATTCTGCCTCTAAGTATTATGTTGTTTTAAAAGAGGGTGCAAGAAAATTAGATAGCAAAGTAGGTTTAATATATTTTTATTTGGCTCGGGTGTTTCTTGGGTTTCTAGAAAAGAATTTGTATTTTGTTAGGCTCATTCACGGTTGACTAAGGATATAATTTTGTAAAAGAAATGGTTAAGGCTCAAAATTGGTCAAACATGGCCTAAGATCATTTTCCATAAATCATATATCTGTATAATTTCTGCATGAAAGTTAAGGATAATGCTAATAATACAATTTAATAAGTGCTAATCAAAACAAAGTTAATGAGATTATTTAAGGAAAATTTACTGCTGAATCGAAGATTTGTATTTGAGTAGATGTAGAGTATCTCTCCAAGAAAGATTGGTTCAAAATCTGCAATAGGTTTTACATCTCCACTATATATGCGAAGAGTGTAAAATTTCACAAGACTTTTAACAATCAAGAAATCTAATTGTGCTTTTAAGAATAAGTTTAAACAAAAATATTAAGATAATACATAACTAAAATATGAAAATCTTGCGTGATTAGATTAAGATTATTCGTGCAAGGCATGAGAATAAAATTTTAATTTAGCTGTGACTCATATGAATTATTAATTCCTAACTTAACAATATAAGTTTCAAAATTAATATAAACAAACTTAAACACACATTGGTTCATAACACAAAAGTTTAAAACACATGAGTTCAAAACAAACAAGTTTAAATCATAAATTAAAGTTCAAGTGCATAATTAAAAAACTGAGTGAAAGATAACATAGTTTTTCAGTAGAATCTTCAGTTTTTTCTAGGAAGTAGATGGCCCTCCTCCAAAACGTTCTCTAAGTAGCCTCAAGATTTTAGCTTGGTTTTGTTCATAATCATCCATATGTTTGTTGATATCTGTGATACTGTTACCAAGCTATGTGACAGTGGTCTCTAATCCTAGTATAATTTGTCTGTCAGTTCTGTCATCCATTTGTATGTATGGTTGTTGATCCTCTTGTGGCTATTGTTGTTCTGGTGGAATGAACTATTCAGGGCCTTGGAACCGCTCCTCTTGTGATGGGAGGGGGTACCTCTTGTTGTTCTTCAAGTTGTCCTCCATGAATTTTTCTCAGTGAAGTTTTGTCTAATGGGCCAAAATGGTCTACAGTCTTCCATGTTGGATTGATGATCACACCTTTGTTCCTGCATAGCTGAGAAACTAGCATAGCATTGGGAAGTGAAGATTTCTTTCTATCCACAGCAAGTACCATTTGATTCAGGATTAAATTCGGAAGATCGATGGCATGCCCCATTTCAAATGTATATAAAAAATAAGCTTGCTCAGTGTAGATTTGATTCTTTTGGGCACGGGGTAACAAATTTTGTACTGTGATCAAGTTTAGAATACGGTATTTATCAGTCAAGTCTCCTTACTTTATATATTTATTCGGTCTATCCCACCCAAATTCTGGGTTACTAGTTACTTCACTCCCTATGGTATCTAAATCAGGTACATTAGTGTATGGATATTGCGGATTTTCAGGTATTTGCATGGGTTGCAAAAAATTGGGCTATAGTAACCGGTGTAACTTGAGAAATAATACCTCGTACAAATACTTGCAATTGTCTTTCCCCAGTGATCTCAACATTACTATAGAATTCTCAAAGTAAGTAGTCACAAGCAGGAACAGATAATTTAACATAGTGCCACCATCCTCTAGCAGTAAGAATTTGACATACTCTTCTGATCTCAAAATCTTCATAAATAACTGGCCTTTCCGAAATAATAGTTTTAGTCAGAAAATTAGCATCGTACCAGGCTTGCTGCTCAAAATTTTCAAACATCACCTCGTTGAACATATTTTTCGATCCTGGTTGTTGTGGAGGTGCTTGAGGTTGCTCGGGTTGATCTCTTTGTACCCAACTTGAAAATCCTCCCGTTCTTCGTCTCGAATCTATTTTTTCTTGACTTCTTCTCAAATGCTCCGTTTCAACTAATTCCAATCGGTAGTTACCTTCAAAATTTGATGGGTAAGAAGATAATTGGAACAAATTTGACAAAAGAAAGTGAAATATTGCACATTAAAGAGCTTTTTTCATTGTGATTTTCGGCTATATTCGAATTTCTGGTTTAAGGAGTGCAGAAATGATCGGTTCCATGGAGGAATAGTTTTTATACTAGGCTTCACCGTCCGGACGGCTGGCCCACCGTCTGGACGGTGAAAACTTTTGGTTTTGCTGTTTATTTTTCTAATTTTTTGAATATTTTCTTGTTTATTTTAAATTCCTGCAGTTTATTTTTATATTCTACAAAAAATTTTTGCTAACCACTCTATTTCCTGTCTCAAAAATTGGTAGGTTTTTATTTATTTTATTTGTTATTTCATATTTATTGAGTTTCCTAATTAATATTTATTTATAAATATGTACAATCATGTACATTTATTTATAATTATGTGCCATTCTTCCAAAATTATGTATTTTGATTATACTGACTCAGAGTCAGAACTGTCTGGATCAATATTACTAGTGACACAGTTAACTTCATTTCTTATGTATTTTGTTAACATTGGAGTGGAGTAGGATGGCGTCTCAAGGTACTCCTTACTCTACCCATACTTAATCTACCACAGACAATCAAACGCTCGACCTAAATTTGGTTCTACACACTGATTATATTATTTTAAATGTTATAAATGACCACATCTTATACAACCCCCAAGACGATTTGTTCGTTGGTTTTTTGCAAATGTACTTTTCTGCATAGGGGTCTTGATTGATTTTCAAAAATCTCTAAATTTCTAACTCTTTCTGGCTCTTTGCATTATTAATGCATGGATATCTTTTGGAAGGTGACACAATAGAATTAAACTTAACCAAAATAGTTTTTTCGTCCATTGTACATAATATATATATATATATATATATATATATATATATATATATATATATATATATATATATATATATATATATATATTCAGACGCTCTATCCGGTTCTTTAACGTCTACTAGTCACAAAGACAAACAAAATTTTAAAATAAAATAAATAATTTAAATATGAATAATAAAGTTATACCCATACCTCCCAAACTTAATTTAAACATTATCTAAAATGTAAGAACAAAGATAATCAACATTGATAAGAAAACTCGACAAACCGTTGTTGCTTCACCAATTGGGATATCTGGCTCTATTCAGGAGATACTCTGCCAAATAAATTATATTTCATTAGTAATTGTATTGAGATTTAAGCAATAATTTATTTTTTTCAGAGCATATAAACAAGATCAACAAGTTGTACAGAAGTTATATCTTGAGTAAATCCATCATAATATGATTTAAGTCTTTGACCATTGACTTTAAAAATATTTCCAATGAATGGATTTTCAATTTCAATTACTCCATAATCAAAAACTTGTTTGACAATATAGCCACTTGTCCATCTTGATCTTAATTTTCCAGGAATAAACGAAACTTTGCATTATACAATAGCACTTTTTTAGATGGTTAAAAAGATTTTCACAAGATATTTTTATCATGAAAAATGTTTGTTCTTGATTTTGCAATTTTTGCATTTTTATAAGCTTCATTTCTTAATTCCTCTAATTCACTTATTTGAAGTTTGCGAGCTATTCCAGCTTTGTTCATATCAAAATTCATCATTTTGATTGCCCAATATGCTCAATGTTCTAATTCTACAGGCAAGTGACATGGTATTCCATATTAACTGAAAAAAAGACATCCCTAAAATAGTTTTATATGCAGTATGGTAAGCCCAAAGCACATCAGTCAACCTTATGGACCAATATTTACAATTTGGATTTATTGTTTTTTCTAAATATATTTTATCTAACTATAAGCTAATTCAGCTTGTCCACTTCTCTGTGGATGGTATGGAGTGAATATTTTATGTAAAATTGAGTATTTTATCATCAGATTTTCAAAACAATTATTACAAAAATGTAGTCCATCGTCACTTATAATGGTCCGAGGAATTCTAAATCTGGACAAAATATTTTCTTTCAAAAACTTGATCACTGTTTTGTGATCATTATTTCTACATGGAATTGCCTCTAACCATTTAGAGACATAGTCTATTGCAACCAAAATATACAGATATCCAAAAGATGGGATAAATGGACCTATAAAATCGATGCCCCAACAATCAAAAATTTGGATAATTAAAATAGGTTTAAAGGTATCATATTTCTTTTTGAAATATTTTACATTCTTTGACATCTCTCACAATTTAAACAAAAGATATGAACATCTTTAAAAAGAGTTGGCCAATAAAATCCACACTGTAGAATTTTAGCAGCGGTTTTCTTTGAAGTAAAATGATCTCTAAAAGCTTCGGAGTGACAAAACTAAATTACCTGGTCTATTTCATGATTAGGTATACAACACCTTATGATTTGATCTTTACAATATTTAAACAGATAAGGATCTTCCCATAAAAAGTTACGTACCTCACTTGGAAACTATGTTCTATCAAAGTAGGTATAATTGGAATGAATAGTATCAATAGCTAAATAATTAGCTATATTTGCATACCATGGTACTTCTATTACTGCTAACAGTTGTTCATCTGGAAAGGTTTCTCTAATCGGAGTTGGTTCTTCTTTTATTTCATAATTTAGCTTTGAAAAGTGATAAAGTACCACATTCTTTACTCCTTTCTTATCTTTGATGATTAAACCAAATTCTTGTAGTAACAATATCCAATGTAAGAGACGTGGTTTAGTATCTGTTTTAGTAAGTAAGTATTTTAAAGCTACATGATCAATAAATACAATAATTGATGATCCAACCAGTTATGAACGGAATTTATCTAATGCAAAGACGACAACAAATAGTTCTTTTTATGTGGTTGAATAGTTTATTTGCGCATTATTTAGAGTTTTACTTGCATAGTATATAACATAAGGTTTTTTTCTCTTTTCGTTGCCCTAGTATAGCTCCTACCGCATAATCACTTGCATCACACATTATTTCAAAAGGTAACGACCAGTCAGGAGGTTGCATGATAGGTGCAGAAATAAGCATGTTTTTTAATTTATCAAATGCTACTTGACATGTATTATTCCATTCAAATATTATATACTGACATAACAGATAACATATTGGCTTGGCTATTAAAATGAAATTTTTTATAAATCTTCTGTAAAATCCTGCATTACCTAGAAATGAGCAAATATCTTTTACTATTTTTGGTGAAGACAGATTAGCTATCAGATCAATTTTTTATTTATCAACTTCAATTCCTTTTTTGCATACTATATGGCTTAGAATAATACCTTGTGTAACCATGAAATGAGATTTTTTTCAATTTAAAACAAGGTTTGCTTCTTCACATCGAATGAGCAATTTTTTAGATTTTCTAAACATATATGAAATGAACCCCCATAAACTACAAAATCGTCCATAAAGACTTCTAGATATCGTTCTACCATATCATTGAATATACATAACATACAGCGTTGGAAGGTAGCTGACACGTTACAAAATCCAATAGACATTCTTTTATATGCAAAAGTGCCAAAAGGACATGTAATTTTAATTTGATTATACCCAGAATATCCATCAAGAAAATATTAATATGCATGAGCAGCTATTCTTTCTAAGACTTGATCAAGAAAAGGCAATGGAAAGTGATCTTTTTCGGTGAGTGAATTTAGCTTCTGATAGTCATTACATACATGCCAACCTGTGATTGTACGCATTGGGACTAATTTATTTTCTTTATTTTGAATTACAATAACACCAGACTTATTTGGAACTACTTGTGTAGGACTAACCCATTTAATATAAGATATAGGATAGATAATATTTGCATCTAATAGTTTAAGTACTTCATTGCGAACTACCTCTTTCAAGTGTGGATTTAATTTTCTTTGCATTTGTCGAGATGGTTTAGCATTTTCTTCTAAATATATACAATGAGTAAATAGAAGTGGGCTTATACCTTTTATATCTACAATTGTCCATCCAAAAACACTTTGATGATCTTTCAATACTTTTGTTAATTCTTTTTCTTGATTTTCAGATCAATTCAATGATATGATTATAGGATGAATTTCATTTTTTTCCTAGAAAAACATATTTTAGATTGGTTGGTAGTGGTTTTAAATCTGGTTTAAAGATTTTAACATTGGAGTTTTTAGGTTTAGATAACAGATTTTCACATTTTGGTTTTTCTATAATTTTTGATTCATTTTCAGATACAGATTTTACTGTGTATAAATTGTTTTCCAGAAAAACCTTTTCAAAAAGCTTGTGGGTTAATGTCTCAATACAATTTATTTCATGCACTTCATCTTCTTCTCTAGGTTGTTTAGCGCTGTTGAGAACATTTAATTTCAAGGTCATATTTTTAAATGAAAGTTCCACGATTCCATTTCTACAATTAATCAAAGCATTTGATGTAGCTAGGCATGTTCAACCTAGAATAGCTAGGATATATGCAGACACATGAAAAATTGGTTGGGTATCTATAACGATAAAATCTGCTAGAAAGTAGAATTGATCAACTTTTATGATAACATCTTCCATAATTTCTCATGGAGTTTTTATTGATCGGTTTGCTAATTGAAGTGCAAGATTGGTAGGTTTTAGCTCACTTAATCCTAATTGTGTATAGATTGAATATGGCATTAAATTACAGCTAGCTCCAAGATCTAGTAGCGCTTCTTCAATTCAAAAATTTTCAATGATGCATAAGACTGTTGGACTTCCTAGATCTTTGTACTTAAGAAGAGTATTATGCTGAATTATAGTACTAACTTTTTCAGTTAGGAATGCTTTATTTGGTACATTTGTTCTTCTTTTTATTGTGCAAAGATCTTTTAAAAACTTAGCATAAGCTGGAACTCATTTAATAGCATCTGACAAAGGAAAGTTAATTTTGACTTGTTTGAACAGTTCAAAAATTTTAGATCGATCTTTTTCAAATGTAGGTTTCCTGACTCTTTGAGGACAAGGTAAAGGAATCGGATATGGTTGATCTTTTTTATTTTGTACTTTGGGTTGTTTTTCAATTGACGGTTCCAGCTCAAGTGGTTCATTAACAGGAATTGACTTTCGCATTTTTGTTAAAATTTTAGGTTTAATAGTTTTATCAATTACCTTGCAACTTCTTAACATTGTGATTGCTTGTACTTGACCTGGGGAATGTTTAGATGACACATAATTAGCTTGACTTTGTGGCGGTTTTGGCTGAGATGAAAATTTTCTCTTTTCTGGCATACTGAGAGATTGAGTCAACTTAGCTAGATGACTCTTAATATCTTCAATACTCTAAGAGGTTTGAGCTTTAAAGTAATTCAAAGCTTGAGTTGTTTGAGTATTAAAATTAATTTGACTTTGAATAAATTGATTTATAGTATCTTCCAGAGTTCTTCTTTGTGGGGTTTGATATGGTTGATACTTTTGTTGATTTTGTGGTTGTGGTGGACCTTGTGTTTGATTTGTAGGTTGTGTATTCCTCCAACTAAAATTTGGATGACTTCTTCATCCTGGATTTTAAGTTTTAGAATATGAATTCAGATAAGGCTTATTATTATAAGTTGGAACAACATTAGATTGTTCAATTAACACTTCTTTAAATGTAGGTATAGTTGGACGCTCTGCTACAGGATGTCCTGACAACGCATAAATTTCATAGATTTGATTAGTAGTTGAAACAACAGATACTTGTTTTATTTTTTTTCATCTCTAAAGCTTCTAGTTTTCGAGATAAACTTGCAATTTTAGCACTTACATCATCATCTTCTTTTAACATATACTTTCCCCTTTTAGATGTAGATGGCTTTGTTTCCACTATATTTGAAGAAGTTGAGTCCCATATTTGGGAACTTTTAGAAATAGTATCAGAAAATTGAAATGCTTCTTCATGATTTTTACTCATGAATTCTCCCTGTGCCATCATTTCAACAAATTGTCGCATTGCAGGTAGAAGAGCATCATAGAAAAAATCAACTAAGGTCTAGTTTTCAAATGCATGATGTGGACAAGCTTGGAGAAGATCTTTAAATCTTTCCCATCATTGATAAAAAGTGTCACCTTCTTTTACAGAAAAATTCATTATTTGACGTCTTAATGTATTTGTATGATGTACATGAATTTTTTTTAAAGAACTCAGCTTGTAAAGTTTGCTAGTTTTTGATTGAATTAGCTCTTAACGAACTAAGTCACTGCTTTGCTTTATATTTTAAAGAAAAAAAAATAGTTTCAGTCTAACCATTTCAGAATTATCTTGCACTATTCCACAGACTTCTTCAAATTCTTTCCTATGAACATAAGGGTTTTCAGTTTCCAAAACATGAAATTGGGGTAATAACTATATTGTTCATGTCATAATATTAAGATTTGAAGCATTTGTTGGAAAAGAAAAACATGACGGGACAGTAGTCCGTGTAGGGTGTAGATATTCTCTTAATGGTTGAATATTTTGAACTACTTCTTGTTCTCTAGGTTGTTTTTTCCTAGGTACGTTTCTAGCCATACTTAATTCAAATGATTCTTGTGCAGATAAAGATGACTATGACGAAGGAGTTGACTGATTTATAGATCCTACGGACGAATGAACATACATAAACTGTAAAACCCAGGTAAATTTGAATTTTTCTAAAAAAAGGCAAAACAGTAATTTGTCACTGTAGTCTGGGTTGAAAATCCATATTTTTTTAGACCTCTAATGAAGAAATAGACCTCACCATTGAATTCGTCTCACGAAACCTAGTTATTCAATAATTTTCATCGAATTCCAAGATAGTAATTTTTTTCATGTTTTATGAGACAATTGGGTGTCGGGTGACCTCACAAACGTCCCCAAAAATTAAATTTTATAAAATTTCCTAATAATTGGAGGAAAGTTTAAATAAAACTGGGATGAAATTAAGTCATTTCGGGAAAAAAATGGACCTAGAAATAAGAAACGTGCAGTGCGACGTGGACCGCACAATTAAAGACTATAAATAAGAGAAAATATCTGATTTTTCCCCAATGTTCAATTGATTCACACGTTAGAAGAGAAAGAGAGAGTAGATAAAAAAAAAAGAAAAGAAATTTCTACCTTTCTTTCTTTAATCCACGGAGTTCCGACGGTCAGAATCCCTCGAACCAAGAGTTAAAGTTGATCACCACAATGAGGGCTACGTAGCCATACCAAGAATGAGAGCTTTCACCGAAGATCTAAAGAGGAGATTTGGGAAATCAAGGGTTTTTGGGCTTAGGAAGTGTTCTTGAGGCTTTCTACCTTTCATTTACGCTCCAATAGGTTGGGTTTTCTCATACCTTGGTTTATTTCTTACTTAGAAAGCTTTATAGAATGGGCAAGTGTATAGAATAACCTAGGTCACTAGATTATGGTTATGGAAATGAGAAATGGGTATGAAAATGGCTTAGACCAATTCCTAGTTAAGTTTGGTATAGGGAATTTACTTGTGAAATTCCTTGGAACCTGATATGTGTTGCCATTATGCCTTGTGAATGATGTGGACCAATTTGTGTGATAACATGAATTGTTTGCCTTGAAGGTGTTTTGCTAAATGCCTATGTGGAATTAAGTTTGTTATGGCATGAGTTTTGTAAAACATGCTTGCGAATTTTTGTTGACGATGAATGAGTAGAGATATGTTGTTAATACATTAACAATCATGATAAATTATGGTAATTATATGCAATTGATTTAAATTGTCATGACATATGTTGAAATATGTGGTTCAATTAGCTCATATGACATTCATTACATATAGAGCATGACAATGATGTTGCAATGGTGCATTACATTGCATTTGCACAGGGGAAATACATCCATGACCATGAGTATGGGTGTGTGTTTGCATGGTTGGATCAATCATCATATTTGGTGATTGATGATGGGCTCGGGAAAGTGGGATAGAAGATCTAATTGAGTCGCATGAAAGATAAACTTGTGTCGGGTACAGCAAGAAAGGATAAATCCTCACTCAGGTGAAAGACCTATCTACTTGGTTCATACACTCTCCTGTGGTAAAATTTCAGAAATGTGTAATGGCGTACGAAGCTAGTAGTGTGATTGCAGAATCCAATATCCAACAAAGACACATGATTTTGTTTTATAAATGGTCATTCGATGTGTATCATCCAACAAAATTTGGTTTTATAAACACATGACCTTTATTTTAAAATGATCATTGGATAAAATTCATCAATGATAGATTTGCTACACATTAGCATTGCATTGTGTTGCAGGAGTCGGTAAGGACTCAGGTGAAAGTGCATAAGTGAGTGTCATCTCATATCATGAATGACATACTATTGTTTGGAATGGAAATGATTGTTGAATTATTGCATGTGCACGTTTCATATGCATCTAGGGGGGAGTAGCCTCTATAGGGGATACTCTATTGAGTGTAGCTCATCCTATACGGGAAAACACTTCAGGTGCGAGGTTCACACTGGTGTAGGACTCTCATTTCGAGCCTCAAAGATGAAGAGAGCCGACTTGTGGCTTTAATGGCTCATTCTGTATAAATTTTGTGAAAGTTATATTTTGGGCATGTAATCCTATGGAATTGTCTGTAATAGAACTTGTGCATATTAGATTTTCTGTGAGAAACCTTGTTAAGTATGTTTTGGATGGTATTAGAATGGGTTGAAATGGATTGGAAATTGAAAACAGATGAAATAGGCAAAACTGGACAAAGTATACTGGTACAACATATTAGTACAGCGTACCATTACAACCTTGTCCAGAAGGCAAACCGTACCGGTACAACGAGTTCAGTGAGTTACCCATACTGGTACAGATTTTCCAGTAGGTGACTTGTATCGGTACAGATTTTCTAGTAGGTGACCTGTACTGTACAGATTTTCCTGTAGGTTACCCATATCGGTACAGATTTTCTAGTGGTTTACCCATACCGATATAGCCTTTCTAGTGGGCAACCCATACAGGTACGCAATAACGGTACACTGACCAAAATTTTGGAAATTTTAAAATTACTTTGCCAAGCTCTTGGGCTATGGGTTCTTTGGTTCAAAGGATATAAATGAATATAAAATAATATGAAATGTGGTACTTTGGACCACAATACGATTAAAGGATAAAATGCACACGTGTGGGTTATAATCCCGATTAAGGGGATGTTATTGACGTAATGTCGAGTTTGCGACAAACATGGGTATTTTCGTGTGTTAATTGGATGGTCAACGGTTAACATATAACCCCCAGTTTTAGGGGCATCACTTAAACTATTTAAAAAGAAAACACACTTTATATACATATAATACAACTAAACACCTTTTGTATCTTATTCAATTTCAAATTACCGTAACTCCCAGGCAACAGTGCCAAAAATTTGATTCGCACTTTTTCGTGATCGGATTAATATTATACACCCAAGTATAAGTGATCGAATTATAGTTTT
>CAUOFW020007029.1:0-22269 GCA_963454935.2 Ilex paraguariensis
TCACTATGCAGTCGAGTTCTTGGTGGGGATCACCCTGTATCTTTGGCTGCCATTTGAAGAAAGGCTAGTTTTTTTTTTATTTATCTTATGGAGCATTTTAGATTGGCTCCTTAAAGATTGAATGAATCCCCTTAAAGGCGAAATGAATGTGAGCCTGAGAAGAGCCTCCCTTCTTACTTGGGCGATCCTTTTCCTTCTTCTTCGCCGTGACATTTTTGCCTCAGTACCAAACCGTTTCATCCTTAACCTTGGAATATTTTTTGATATGAGCCATGATGTTCTTCATTTCAGTCAGGGTCCATTTGGTGAAGGACTGGTACGATTCTACCTCCCAAGAGAGCCTAAGTATGAATATGGTAGTGACCATTGTCTCTGTATAGCCTTCTGGCTTCTTGACCACTTCCTAGTATCTCATCTCACATTGTCGGAGGGTTTCTCCATCTTTTCATCACAGCAACAAGAGAGTGTCAACATCTTTTGGCCTTTTGTTGCTAGAGATGAATTGGGTCAAGAATTTTTGGTCATTAGCCTCCAGGTGCTAATACTCTCGGGGAGCAAGATCTCGTACCACTTCACGATAGTGTCCTTGAGGCTCATCGAGAATACCCAACACAACTTGTGGTTAATGTCGTAGAGGGACATAAGTTGCATAAACTCTCAGAGATGTCCCTCAAGATCAGTTCTCCCATCGTAGAATTTAAATCGGGGCACGATGAACTTTCTCGAAAACTCCACCTCCAGGATACCCTAAATTAAAGGTTACTTCATTAAGGTCATCCTTGGGATTGTTGTATTGGGACTTGCAATGTAAAAGCCCCTTGTTGCTGGTGGTTGAGGTAGGACCATATTTCCTTATTCTTTTATTTAGAATTAGCTTTGAGCTTTGGGACTCTATGAAATCCCATGTCCTTGACCGAGAGGGTAGATCCCTCCTTGGATACTTTTGTTCCATCTTTTCATGACAATCGATGATGAAAGTCTTCACTTGGCAAAGGTTTTGCCCTTTTCCTAATTTTAAAGGGATTGCCCCCTAAGACTCTACTACCTTTTTACTGAGGCAATGATCGAGATCAGTTTGAGGAATGTCTTATGAACGCTCCCAAGAGTGTATTCCTCACATGCTCTGGCTTACCTCGCCCCTGAGGAAGCCTGTGCCCCAGGAGGCCTCGATCGAGAGTTCAAATTCATTTAGCTTGTTGCTGACATTGATGTTGACTTTCTCTATCTACTTCGACTAGCCACCTAGTCACTCCTCTATTCATTCACTTAACTTGTAGGCAAAGATTCCCCCCCCCCCTTGCCCACTGAGCATTGAGTATTTGTTTTGAGGATTTTGAGGGGAATTTTGGTGGAACCCATCTGACTGGTCCAGGAATTTGGACACCTGCAGCACTGGAATTTGGACACCAAATTGCATGGGTTGAATGCTACACAAAAATTTTAGATAGAGACACCTGAGTAAACGAGGTAAAGATTCTTGCAAAATAGGAACAAGGTTAAAAGGTGGGCAGAGAGGTATCTAGCTTATCCCTTCAATGCCTAAGTTAGTCGGCATTCAAACAAAGGATATTATGTACTGCACTAGTTTTATCTTAGTTTTATAATTGATACGTAGTTCTTTGGGCAATTTTATGCCATAAAAGATGATGGCGTGGCACTTTTGGGGGGTCATTTGAAATCGGAAAGTGTTAGCCCCTTTTTGGCCAAATAATCAATGGCTACTGCCCCCCTCGAGGCATACAATTATTAGGCGCGGGTGAGGTCGGTGATTGCTCTAGATTAGATTTCGTAATGATTGTCCTACTCATGGGACCAAGCATTCAATGCACGCAACCTTAACATTTAATGACATTTATTAGGCATTAAATTAGTTGTGCCGAGCACTCATGAGGTTTGCGATGAGCATTAAATACCACCATCCTCGACTAATCCACATCAGCAAAGGTTATACCCTTATCAAAATTTTATGAAATATGACGTGAGACATGAAGTGACGTATTTGCACAAGCAATCATTCTATGCCATTCATCGAATCAATGGATCCCACATGTCCATTTAGTATTTATTACTCGGGCCTGAGACTATCCACCTTTCCATGCCTCTAGGCCCCCAAAGGGATGTTCTTATCCTCGAGGTCCCTTTCTCGGGAAATTATAACTCCTCGGTGCAGAATTGTTCATGTCCACATGTCATGTCCTGATATGATTGTTGCTTCATATCCTCTTATTATGCATTTATGTATGTACTCGTATCTTCCTATTTTCTCTCATTCTTGCATAGATTCCCATCTTAAAATTTTCTTATCTCCCTTTATCACTTCACATCTTTATCTTTTCTCCTCCTTCTCTCTCTCTCTCTCTCTCCCGTTCCCTCATTCTTCACGTTGCAAACATATTAGTTTTGAAAGGTGAAATATCTCATACCAGATACTGAGGGGTGATGTGAATTTTGTGTGCTTGATTTTTAAGAGAAACCGAACAATTCCCCATTCTTCTTGGGAAACAGACAAGCTGCCTGGGATTGGGGTGGACCAGCTGGAGGCACTTCAATTCTTAAGTCAATAAGGATTCTAAGTGTTAGCAAACCAACTGCAGAGAAAGAAATGTGTACCTTAAACTTATGCTTTACACGATATTTATAGTGATTTATACCATTTTCTAGGGCTTTTATCATTGGATGTACAAGTTGGCACACCTATTGTTTAGCCAAATCTTTCTTAATTCATATAGAAATCTTTTCAAAATTCCTTTCTTATTGGTTGATTCTTCAGGTCACATGTTTCTAATGTGCACTTATAATTTAGGCAATTTCTCTCCTAGTTATTCGAGATACCCTAGCTATCTCTTTGCTTAGCCTTTCATCAATGCTTAGACTTCATCCTATCAACCTTCTCGTGTTTGTAGGGATGACCTACTATTTGGTCTTGTTTGGATAGGGATC
This sequence comes from Ilex paraguariensis, assembly GCA_963454935.2. NCBI lineage: Eukaryota > Viridiplantae > Streptophyta > Magnoliopsida > Aquifoliales > Aquifoliaceae > Ilex > Ilex paraguariensis. Next base: position 2,941 of record CAUOFW020007029.1, read on the forward strand.
ATTCTCCAAAAGATAAGAGTCAAACTCTGGCTAACTTTAGTCTTGTAGTATCTCTTTGAGAGCATAGTTCATAAGATTCTGCTCGGCACATGCTTTCCTACTCATAAATACTTTCCACTGAGCAGAATTTTTTCAACTGATTTCTTTTTTGGTTGGGCTTCTATTCAATTTGGTTGGCTGAAGTCAAAATTTGCCCGGCTAAGCAATAGTCATGTTCAATTGACCCTTTATCTGCTTGGCCATAGTTCGATTAAACCTTTATCTGCTCGGTCATCAAAGAGTCACTCCAAATAAATCTTTTTAGCATGCAAAAATTGCCACGTATCCTAAATGATGATCAGAAGTTCTGAACCCCTTCAAGTTTATTAAAAAAAATCATTGTATTACACATTACACACTTACTTTTCACATGCATATTGTGTGCCATAAATCCTAGTGTAATAGACTCTCCAACTAAATTCTTACATGTCTCATAAATAACCACTTACCAGTTTTGGTAATAATTAAAAAGATCGGTTTAGTGCACGAGAGTCTCATTACTGTGAGATTTGTGGGGGATCAATATGAAGTCTTACCTCCACATGTATTCTTATTTCTACATTCAGAAAGATTGTTCTCCCTTCATGAAAAGAGTTTTATCTTTGATAATTTCTCCACATTTGAATTTGTTACCATCCTTTTTGAACTATTCGTATTCAGTTTTTTTAAAAAAATAAGAAACAACAGCCCACAAACCACACTCTACCTTATAAGCTTTTGTGGATGCAATTCTCATACTCTCCATTTTTATCAATATGTCTCAATGATAAATCAACTACTATGTAAGAGTTATTACTATTCAGTGTTCTTAATTTTATTACCAGTGATCTATTATTTAAAAAAAATTGGAGGAATCCAGATTTACCTTTGTATACAATATGATTGTGTTAGAGCCTATTGATTGTGTTAGAGCCTATCAACGGCCAACATAAACACATCGACAATCATAGGCACCTCCTCCCCTTCCCTCCTCCCTCTTCCCTCCTCCTTCCTCCCTCTCCCATAACAAATCAAACTCTTTTTGCTGACCAGAAAAAAAAAACATCATAATATATCACACATATTAGCATTGATTTTGATCAATCTCATTTAATACAATTCTGGTAACAAGATGAAAAACCAAATTTATGAAGAAGAGGAGTAAGATGAGGAAGCTTGTAAAGTCCATCCATCAGGAATCATGAGAGACTGCTGATTGTAATAGATGACACAAGGGCTTTCATGGTTGTGCACTCCCTCATATGTTGTTATCACATAGCTTTGGTCTTCCCTATCTCTTTCAACCCTTTTCTTCACATTGCACCCTTCACTTGAACATTTATAATAATTCCTGTTCATTCAAGATATCTTAATGAATAAACATTGATTAACCTATGCATGCAAATCAAATGACAACCATAAATAAAAAATTTGTTGTGTAGAAAATTGACCATATGATTGATAAAGCTATGAAAATGCATGATGACCTGTATTATGAAGAATTATGGTCATTAGTGGAGTGTGAACCTAAGTCTTATAGATTCCCGTGGAGACTTTTGGCTGACATTATTCTGGTACCCCTAATCGCAACAACATTCTATTTTTCTTACTAGTGATCATGAGGTGGCTTCGATGCAACAAGTTAGTTTGGAAAAATCCAGTTTGGTATGTAGTAAGAATGTTCCAAAGATTGGAGTTAAAGAAATACAGGCTATTCTTGGTGTTCTTCGGGTTCAACAACATGAGAAGTACCTTGGGTTGCCATCTATTGTGGGTAAATCAAAGAGGGAAGTTTTTGATGGTATCAAGGAAAGAGTTTGGAAGAAGCTACAAGGGTTGAAGGAACAGTTGTTATCAAGGGGCGGTAAAGAACTGTTAATAAAATCAATCGCTCAATTGATACCTACATATGCTATGGTGTAAACCCCCACATGTTTATATTAATATAGTAATGTACTTATTTAGTGATTCTTATATATGTAATGACATAAGAATAAACCATATATATTGAAACTGTAAGAATAAATACTATAGAGGCAAATTGATTATGAAATTTAATTTAATTTTTGAAATAAATCATAAAAATAAATATTTTTAGGTTAAAATAACATTAAAAATGAATCCGGAATGTTAAAAAACCTTAGGGTAGTCATATGGATCACATTAGAGATTCTTAGTGGCAAAATTATAATTTTGGAGAAAATCAAATCAGCCTGTGAACAGTAAATCAGGATTTGGCTGACCTTATAACACCATTTCATCCCATTTTTCTCATTTCTTTCACTCCACTCTCATCTACACCTCTTGGAACCTTAGAGGAAGATTAAGGGAGGAAGAAAAGGGAAGAAGGAGGCCATTAGAGCTTGAGTTCTTACTTGAAATTTTGATTCAAGGTAGGGGTTTTCTTCCATCCTTGTTCATTGAGGTTAGGGTATTTATATATGTATGTTTTGCCTCTAAATGTTATATATATGATACGAAATCATCCTCTCTTAGTCTTTTTTTACAAAAATTATATGGTTTGAACAAATTTATGGTTGAATACCCATGAAATCTCTTTTTTTGCTTTAAAACCCTAGTTTTTGGAGAGTGATGGATTTTTTTCTTAAATTCTTCATTTATTATTGATTTCAAAACTATAGTGCTTTGTGTTGAGTAATAAAATGATGTTGTTGTGATCTCTTGTATTTTTTTCACTTGGTTATTGGAATTGTCACATGATAAATTTGGGAATTTTTGATATATGCTTGTAAATTGAGAAATTGAGTTTGGTATTGTATCTCTTATGAGTGTGGGATGACCATGGGTGACCTTTAATGAGATATCATAGAGTGGGTAGACGTTCTTCATACTCCGTGTGGGTTTGAACTTTTTCTGTCACTCGTAGTGGGGTTAGTGCTTTGGTAAGACTAAATCGCTATTGTTCATGGGTATCGAGGCGGAGGGTTAGTATACTAGTGCCTGGGTTGGATACGTCATGTCATTGGTATGGTATACGCCCTTCCTAAAGGTTGAATATCTTTGAGAAGATTTGGGTGTCTGTGTGTGGGCTAGATGTTACTCATTGCGTTGATTCATGTGGATGTCTTACATCATGGTTGAGATATATGTATATATTGTTGTGAAATATTCAACTTATGAGTTATTGTTTATTCTACCAGAAATGGTTTCTATAAGAATCTTGGGAAGAATGGGATTTCGCAAGAACTTGTGAGAAACAGTTTATGGTGAAATGGATTATTAATTGTATATTTAGTTCTTTTATTCATTAAATTATTGTTGTTACTTAAACTTGAGATCTGTTTCAAATGTCTCTGTTTTCTTCAAAAGTTATATATGCTATTTATAAAATGAGACCGATCATTTTATATGCTTTTCTAAACCTTGTTCGGGTTTGGAAGAATTTTCCTACAGAGTTTCGTGCTTACCCCTTACTTAACAACCTTTTCAGATTATTCTCTCAAGGAAGAGCTGAGAGTCGAGGAGGCCGAACACTGGGAGACTCCGATAGACGGGAGCGTGAATCCCGAGGTGGACGCTTATAGCGATACTTTCTTTTGTTCTAGACTAGGATATTGATTTTGAACATTGTGAAGTCTAGTTTTTCTTTTGTTATTCCGCTGCGCTATGATAGTTAAATTTTTGGGATGTAAATGCCATGGTTGGATATATTCTTTTGGATAATGTTGTAAATTTTATGGATAAAAAATGAAATCTTATTTATTTATGGATAATATTACTACTCTCATGATGTAAATGATTTTAGACAGTAATGTGGTCAATATTTATTCATAAATGGACCCGGTGTGGTCAATGTAGTATAATTACACATATTGTATTTTGGGTAGAGCTGCCCGTACAAAAGAGACTCTGCCTGAATTTTGTTAAATTAATGACTCTTAATTTTTGGGGTATTACAAGTTTGGTATTAGAGCCTAGGTTTTAGATCTTACATGGAAGCTGTAGGTTATGGATTACCACTAGAGAGGTAGGATTAGGTTAAACGAAATCGTTGGTCTATATTTTATATAAGTCCTAGGCTTTAGATTAAAGCAATAATTAAGATGTCTTGTACATCAATGAAACTAAATTGTTAATTGATGTGCAAGATGGATGGAGGACGAGGACGTGGGCGTGGTTGTGGAGGTCAAGCAAATCCACCCCCACCACCACCTCCCGATGCCATGAACGACATCTACCAATGCTTAAGGGAGCTCACCACTCTGGTAGGAAACAACAACAACCACAATGGGGGAGCTCATCCACTAGCTCAAGTACCGGGCAACAAGGATGAGAATCGAAGAATGGTCATTCTTCGAGAGTTTCTAAGACAACGCCCACCCACTTTCCAAGGAAGCTTCAATCCCTTGGATGCGGATAGATGGATCCGTCGAGTGAAGAAGATTTATGACGGCATGGGTGTGGCTGATGACCTTAGGGTGGGCTTGGCGACATATCTATTGGAGGGAAAGGCCAACCATTGGTGGGATTTCTTAAAGAGAAAGAGGAACATCGATGCACTCATTTGGGAGGAGTTCGACCAAATCTTCCAAGACAAGTATTTTTCGGAATCAGTTAGAGACAGAATGAAGGCAGATTTTCTTACTCTACAATAGGGCAGCATAATGGTGGCTGAGTACGAGAGGAGGTTTGACAAGCTATCCCGTTATGCTACGAAGTTTAAATCTACTGAGGCCAGTAGGGTCAAGCGCTTTGAGCAGGGATTAAGGCCTGTTATTCGGGAGAAGTTGGTGGCCCTCAAGATCAGAGAGTATGGGGATATGGTTGACCGAGCTGCACTTGTGGAAAGAGATATAGAGGATACAGTGACATCGCATGACAGAGATCACAAAAGGACAAAAGAAAAGGGGACCACAGAATCAGTAAAAAAAGGGGAGGAAGCCGTAAGAAACCCTAGAAGGATTACCCGTATAAGTAGAACACTATCATACTACAAGTAGGTACTGGAAACTTCTCCATTGAAAGACTGGTACTCACAAAACTCTGTATAAACAGGCTTTAAGCCAAAACACCCATTGTAATCTTCTTCTTTAAGAAATATACACAACCCAAGGAGCAAGAAACTTTATTACAGTAGACGTAGCCTTAGTCGCTCAGCTAAGATGAACCATTTATACATAGTTTTTGACTCATTTTCACAGCTTAATCCTTTATCAATTCATATATTTACACCAACCCCTATCTAGGCCATAAAATTATAGTTCTAAACTTGTGCTGAGCATCTCCGAGTACCATCACCATAATAAGGTCAGGATCCATCGGTTTAGGCAAGTCAGAATGCAAGGGATCATAAATATGAGCAGGAGGCACGTCAACTGGTGGCCCAAGCTTGTGCTTGGCAAGATTCTCCTTGGTTACGAGGTCAAGAAAATACTTCAAGCCAAAAGCTTCTACCTTACCCACCTTGGTAGCTTCCTCGGCGTCGAGAGTCAAGCAAAACTCTATAGACAAAACCAACCATTAGAATAACGATTGCAGGTTAGAGTTCTAGCTAGTAGATGAAAGGAAAAGTATGACCAATTTTTATCCTTACGAGTATTCCATGGGACTCCCCAAAATCGAGGAATGCGAGGGACGTCGCCAAAAACTCCTAATACTTCTCTGGAGTCACCTTCTACAGAGAATTACCTCAGTTTCTACCCCTTGTTGGATGGCGAGAGCCCAAAAATCAGACTCTTCTCCTTCATCCTCTTAGCAAAATAGAGGAAACCCAATGAAGGAGAAGACTTAATCTGGAAAATTGAGGCAATCTCACAAGTCGTATGGGGTGAGTCGTTTCTGCTCTCTAACCAGTGGATAAGAAAGCTAACTAATAAACTCAAGCAGTTCGGAGATAGCCAATTCGGACAGATATGCAAAAAGCTAGAATGTCTCTGATGAAGCGGTGAACAAGAAATCGAAGGCCAGCACAGAAAACCGAATCAAAGAAGCAGGTCATCCCAGGAATATTAGAGTTACACCTCTCATCCTCTTCAAGAGAATGGAGTAGAATAGACTTGGGAAAGGAATATTCTTCCCTCAAATCTACCAAATCCTACTCGTCGAGATGACTCGAAGTCGACTTAGCACAACATGTAAGGTTAGAGAGATCCCTACAAGCCTTTACCTTCTTAGGGGCAGAAGTACAAGCACCCTTAGACGTTTTCCTCCTAAGATAACCAGAGGGAATGGGGGGCAACAATAAAGGAGTCTCCTCAGAAGGAACCAAGGTCAGAACCTTGAGACCCGTTCCTAAGGCTTCCTGAGCCGGCTCCCTGGGAAGGAACTCAAAATTCTTTGCTAAGGACACAAAAAATTGGTTATTCCTAACCAGAATATCGCTATAGTAGGTATCCCCTCCCCATCAATGGGAGAGGGCGCCCCTTCCTCGGAATGACCACTAGTAGAAGACGAAGGGACTCCCTCATTGTCTCATCCTCGTAGTCATAATCAGAAATCACCCTCCACATTATCGGCTCAAATTGAATATTAGAGTATAAAGAGGGCAGATGTAAAACACAATCCGTTAAGAACAAAGGAGTAAGACACCAAGTTCTAATTAAATATAACCTCAGTAGTAGAGGATAATCTATGAATAGAAAAAGGGAGGCAAAATTACTAGAGCGATTCCAAAAATAACTGAATCATCAAATAAGGAAACGGAAATTGAAACCGCACCAGGGAGGGTTGAGGGGATCTAGATTGAAGAAAAAGAAGGAGTATGAAGGATATACCTAACCAGAAGCTAGAGTTGGATCACAAAGGAATGAAAAATGTAGGATCCTGAGTCACTGAGAACTTAGAACAGCAGCTTCAAGAACTAGGAAAAAGGAGAGAAATGCGAGAAGGAAGAGATTCAAATGCAAATAGGGGAGACCAAGATTTTCTTTCCCCTTTTATACACATTATTTATTATCACAATGGGACGTGGAGAGGGATGTGCAGGAAACCATTTTTTTGAAGATCGCTCTACAGGGGACACATGCCTCCACTCAAGCACGTCTGTCCCATCAAAGCCGGCACAAATTAACCAAAAGTCCTAAGGCAGAGCTGATGATAAGATAAAACCGTCATCCATGGGGGTAATCATAACCCTGGAAAAGACTTATTTAACCCTAGTCTAGAGAATGACGTCGTCCTCGTGACCTTGGGCTGGGGGGCAATTGATAATTGTAGAATTTTGGAGTGGGCTGCCCATCCTAATTCCAAATTGCCCACTGGGCTAAAAAGGGTGCACAACGGCCCAAGAAACCCCTTAATAATCCATCTGATCTGTAATAAGGAGTGGGCCATAATCCAAATGAGGAAGCTCAACAGAGAATCCAGCTCAACATAACCCTACTCGGTTGTAGCAAGCTCAGCTTTAAGCAGCCCAAGATCAAGTCAACAAACCCCAAATGCCCCACTTCACGTCACGTGTCCAGGGAACCAGGGGACAACTTCTGAAACCTCTAACAAACGTGTAATCTCTGGCGAAGGAAATAACTGTGCACGTAACCACCCAAGGATCATGGATACAACGGCGTCACATGATAGAGATCATTAAAGGACAAAAGAAAAAAGGACCACAGAATTAACAAAAAGGGTGGAGGAAGCCGTAAGAAACCCTAGAAGTATTGCTCGTATAAGTAGAACACTATCACACTACAAGTAGGTACTGACAAGTTCTCCATTGAAAGACTGGTATTCACAAAACTCTGTATAAATAGGCTTTAAGCCGAACAACCTATTGTAATCTTCTTCTTCAAGAAATATACATAACTCAAGGAGCAAGAGACTTCATTACAGTGGACGTAGCCTTAGACTCTCGGCTAAGGTGAACCACTTATATATTGTTTCTGATTTATTCTCACAACTTAATCCTCTATCAATTCATATATTTACACCACCCCTTATCTGGGCCATAAAATCATAGTTCTAAACTTGGGCTGAGTATCTTCGAGTACCATAAATATATATATATATATATATATATATATATATATATATATATATATATATATATATATATATATATTAAATTATTGAAAGTTAGTGAGAGTTGGATATAATAGCTACCTAAAATAAAGAGCGTGGTTGGAGTGAACTTATACAAGTGTCTAAGGAGTGAACTTATAAAAGTTGCTAAGGACTGAACTTTAAAAGTGACTAACTAAAATAGATAATACAATATTTAAATATATTTTAACTAGCAATTTTAGGGGGTTTCCATGTCCCTCCGCCCTTGGGAGGGAGGACCATGCAAGCAGGGGTTTAAATAGGGTACCGACAAGTAAAATATTTTGATACATACCTCACTATATATTCTGTACAATCACAATGCAATATGTGGGCAAATTTATTACATTATTGTTTCATCTAATTTTATTATTTTCGAGTTTTATTGATATAAATAACTCTATTTAACATCTACCGCTTAGATTCAATTTCCCTGTGATGCCAAAAAATATATGTTTTTGTAAGCTAATAAGTGCTACTTAGAGCATTTCTAACATTGACTCAAAATTAAATTTAATTTAAAATGACCTAAAAAACTTCTCCAACTTTAGACCCAAACTTATATCAAATTAAAATAAAACTTATTCTTGACCCAAACTGAGAGAGATTTAAATATTATATCAAATTTTCAAATGTAACTTTTTATCCTATCTAAACCAAAAAAAAAAAAAAATCCTTTGACAAAACAAGTTATTGCCTCTATCTTCAAAGTCATTGTCATTGCCGTTGACCACACTACCTCTCTCTGTCTCTATTCTTCGAGGATAACTTTTTACTATATGTCACTCTCTCTTTCTATACTCTTATCTCTCTATTTTTACCCTTATTCTCTCTCATAAACTCACGTCCTCAAGATCTCTCTCTCTCATACGGAATTGTTTTAGGCAGAATTGAAGACAGGAAATACTGTTAGTTGATATTAAGTTAATATTGAGTAAATATCTTAATATGGGGAGTCTTTTCTTTTCTGTTTTAATATTGGGGAAGGAATGAAAACAGAAAATGAGAGAGGATAAAATGTTTTGGTGACAAAAATTTTAAAAAAAATGAGCTTTGAGAGAGTAAGAGATTATTTTTAAAAAAAATTGAGTAGATATTTAAATTTGTCCATTAAAGTATTTTATACAAAATCAAGCTTTTTACTCAAATTTGAGTCTAAATTTGAGTCATAATTGGACATGCTATTATATTGAGTTGTCTACCAAGTTGCATACTGGTTTAGGCTTGTGCTCCTCCTTGAAAACAAAAAAGGCTGGAGCTGCATGCACTTCAAATAACACTGTAGCAACATAAATTTTCGAACAGTCATGTCTTAAGATTGATGTGGGATCTAAAGCGATAACAAGTGTTTATTTATTAAAGATAAATTCGTGTTCGAATTTGGGAATTGGCCTTTTAAAAATGAGAAAGGACTACATACCACTGATATCACTAGATCCCGCAATAGATGAAAAACTTATAACCTGGGTATGACCAAATAATTTGGCCAAATCAAATTGTCAGAGAAAGGTATCATAGTTTGAAGATGCATACACGATAATAAGTATGTGTGAAAGGTTATCTTTGTTATACTCGCATTATAAGTCAATTTAACCCGTTGGACATGTGGTCAGTAGATGTAGGCACAATGTGAACCATGTGTATGCTTGTGTTCTTTTTTCTCTGTCTTTCCTTATCCCCAATCCCTCTCATATTTTAAACTTCTAGATTATGATTAGTGCTTCCTCATTTCTGAAAAATAGCACCCATTTATGTAAGATATAATATTGAGTGAATGAAGAAAGCTATCCAATGGGTGACCCGAATTGGTTGCTTAATCGAGGGAGTCAAATGCTATACCGCTCTTTCTCTCCCAGTAGGGGTGCTCGGAAGAAGACTCTACAGTTTCATCTAAATTCTAACCCACTTGTCTGACATGGCAGCTATTTTGGCCCAAAATTGTAGAGGCATCACTTTCCCCAAAATAGTATATGCAAGTTTCGATTGCATATGAAAGAAAAAAGCTATTCAAGTCCCTTCGACAGACTATCTGTATTTGCAATTTTTATAAGCAGTTTTTGGCTGAGAAATATAATAAAAATCCATGCCATTACTTTAGATTGTGCCATATGAAGTGCAAATGAATGTTGAATATCATAATAGGCTAGAAAAGTAATTAGCTTTGTTGTATTCTTTGCATTATGAATAGTGATGAGACTTTTCTGAAAAACTCTATGATGAAGACACGTGTCCTCGGTTTACTAAAACACTGTTGCTAGGATCAAGCACCATCGGCGCACGAATGTCCTCGCCTCCGAGGTACCGACATATAGGATCATACATTCGGTATATTTTACACCGACACGTGGCCTCGGCCTGATATGTACCTCGATTGGTATACCTCCCTCGTCCCCGAGATGAGCCTTTCCTCGGTGCCGAGAGGTACCCGTCCTGGACGCTTCCTCTACTCCAGGATAAGCTATTGACGTATAGGTCACTAGCCTAAGCTAGTCTAGGCTATTCATCATGACCTCGTCTTAAACAAGTAATGTCAGAACATACTAGAATACAGATGTCATAGCTAATAGGGGATGGACGCGTGGCAAATGATGTCACATCAAAGACAGACAAACCGCATGCCGTTGCTGACACGCGATTTGGGAAAGCAAACAATTAATTGCACCATTCCCTTGATGAGACCGCATTCAATGCGGTAAGGCTCAGAAATGAAAGGCAATAAATGCTCCTATTACAGAGCATTTATTGCATCCTCCCCGAGAGGAGCACATTGTACCGTCGGCATCCCGACGACCCAGCATTGATTGCTCGGGACCCCGAGCAGTTAATTAGAGAAGACATTCCTCATCAGAATCAAATGTACACGCTACCTATGCCTAATGATCACCTACTGACCACACTAACAGCAATCATGAGCTTTTAAGGTATAAATACTCCTCCCAAAAGGCAAAGCGGGTAGGCAACAACAAACTCTCTATTACTACACACCTAGTGTTTTCTCTATTCTCTCTCTCTCTCTCAAAGACTGACTAGACCGTCGGAGGGGATACGCCGGAAAACACTCCGGCGCCCTTCTAACTTGTTCTTCTTTGTTTCAGGAACCTCTTCCAGCCTTACAGGACCGTCACTCCTTTCCCAGGGTCTCCCGTTGCCGTTCCGGGTTACCACCGTACCGTGCAGGCTGTCCCAAGCAGCGTGTTTGGTCACTCCACCGGCTCACCCGAAGTTCACTAGGGGAGAGACCTGTTCTCGTTTTTTATATTGTGCAAGATCTTGCACGCACAATCTGGCGCCGTCTGTGGAAAACGACTAATTTGCCTAGTCTTTTCTCTCTAAAGAACAGTGACCATGGTGAATATTCGACAGAAAGGGAAAGGACCCCACCAAAGGAGTCTCGAGTTACAAACTCCCTGTCATCACGGAGGGAGGGATCACACCAACACAAATAAAAGTGTCTCTACTCGGTCAAGAGGGGTTACCCCTCAAACCAGTATGGGGATCAGGTCAGGGGGATCAGCCCCCTTGGCTCGCCAGCTGGCGGAGGTGATTGAAGAAAAATTTGCCGATAGATTACGTCAGCTGGAGAAGGATAATGTCAACGTCCTTAGCCGGCTCGACGAGTTTGCCGTCTCAGGCGGAGGGTCAAGGGATTCATTCCTTTCCCGTGGACTTCCCACTCGGGAGGCGGAAACGAAGGATCTAAGGAACCACCTAGACCACAAAAGCAGAAAGCTCTAGGGCCCCAAAACGACCCAGAGCCGACGAACATCATTATGACAACCAGTCCAGGAAAGCAAGGCCATTGGCCCTGGACGACCTCCGACGAGATTTGTCTAGACGGAGGAAGGGAGATGAATCCGAGGAGGACTCAACCCAATCCACACAACGCCCGGGAAATGAGGGGCTTACCAATAAACTCAGGGACTTCAGAACGCAGCCCGTCAGGGAAGAAGTTGATCTCAGAGCCCGATTAGACTCCAGGAGAAAGGGTAAGACTGTCCAGGATGAGGCCGAGGACGAATTCATACAAACACCCTTTACAAGGGAAATCGGTGAGATGGAGGTCTCAAGGAAGTTCATCGTGCCGCGATTCAAAACCTATGACGGGCGGTCCGACCCCGAAGCCCATATCAGACAGTACAAGCAGATGATGTCCCTCTATCATTCGGACCAACGGTTTCTCTGCCGAGTGTTCCCAATGAGCTTGGGGGACTCTGCGATGAAATGGTTCGAGACGTTTCCCCCAAACAGTATTGGGTCCTAGAAGGAATTGACCAGGCAGTTCCTGGCTCGATTCATTACGGGGAGTAAGCGCCCCAAAGACATCGGATCATTGTTGACCCTCAGACGGAGGGAATCAGAGACTCTTCGCCAGTACGCCATCCGATACTGGGAGGAGGTTAATGAAGTAGAAGGCTGCTCGGAGGTCGTGGCAGTGGCATCTTTCCGGCTCGGCTTGGCGAGGGACACGGACCTATACCGATCCCTGACCAAGAAGACTCCCTCGGATATGGGGGAACTGATGGCCCGGATTAACAAGTACTCGAGGGTTGAGGACGAGATGGGAAGCAACAAAAACCAAGCCCTCCAATCCAAGAGAAAGGAGAAGGAGCGCGAAGATATTCTCCGAAAGGGATTGCTACCCCGTCCAGGGGGTTCGTCAAGAGGAGTTCACACTGTCTTCAAGGAACCCATCTTCAAGTTGCTCCATAAAATCAAACACGAGCCGTTCTTCAAATGGCCGCCCAGGATGCAGAGCGACCCCTCCACTCGTGATCAAAAAGTTAGGTGTTCATATCACCGGGATGTCGGGCATCGCACCGAAAGCTGCAGGGTGTTCAAATCGTTCTTGGAAAGCCTGGTTCGAGACGGACATTTGAAAGAATACATAGAGTCTAGGCCAGAAGAGAGACGAGCCTTGCCCCGACCGAGGAACCGGACAACGTCATAGACGTCATTCATATATGTCCCCTGGAGCGCCCCACGTCCAAGGAGCTCGAGTCCGACCTCAAGAGGGTAGCTTTTACAAGAAAGGTAGCCGAGGGTGATGTGGGGCCATCAAGTAAAAGAGCCAGGATGGGTGAGCTTGGCATTACGTTCTCCGACGCGGATTTCACAGGCGTGGTGATTCCTCATAACGACGCCCTTGTCTTGACCCTGAAGATAGGAAATTCGATGTCAAGAGAATTTTGATAGATTCAGGAGCTCCTCGGAGGTGATGTACTTCGAAACTCTGAAACGGATGGGTCTTGGCCCCAAAGACCTCACCAAAGTCAAAACACCCCTCATCGGATTCAACGGCTCATTCGCCTTGCCCGTGGGTAAAATCACATTGCCAGTTGCCACTGGTCCCTTTATCATCGACACCGAGTTTGTGGTGATCGATACGGACTCTCCCTACAACGTGATTATGGGGCGAACATGGCTGCATGCGTTGGGAGCGGTGCACTCCACTTTCCACCAGAAGTTAAAATTCGCCACGCCCGAGGGAATCATGGAGATCCGGGGGGACCAAGCGTCCGCGAAGAACTATTTTTATTCGGCCGTCCGAGCCGGGGCGTCCAGCCAGGAGAAGGGGCGAGCACCGGAAGAGATCATGAAAAATAGCAATTACAGTCCGGGCGTCCGGGAATGGATGACCCCCGGATAGACCCGACTGAACGGTCGGTTGAAGACCTCCGGAAGGTGCCCTTGATAGAGGGAGAAGAAGAGAGGTATTTCTTAGTGGGGACCTCGATGCCTACAGCCGAACAGGAGGAGATGATCGAGTTCCTAAGGGGAAATACAGACGTGTTCGCCTGGAACGAGATGGAAATGACAGGGGTAGACCCCGAGATAATCACTCACAGGCTGCATGTTGACCCGTCGCACAAGCCAGTAAAGCAGAGGCCACGACGTATGGCCCCGCATCACACCAACGCGGTCAACGAGGAAATAGACAAACTCCTGAGAGCCGATGTCATTCGAGATATACAGTTCCCAGAATGGCTGTCCAATACAGTATGCGCAAAGAAGAAAGGGGGGAAATGGCGTGTCTGCGTAGATTTTACAGATCTAAACAAAGCATGTCCAAAGGATGACTACCCCCTGCCAAAGGTGGACCAGCTAGTAGATGCCACAACCGGGTATGAACGAATGGACTTCCTGGATGCCCGAGCAGGATATCATAAGATCCCTCTCTATGCCCCGGATCAGGAAAAGACGGCATTTATCACTCTGAAGGGAGTTTATTGTTACAAAGTGATGCCGTTTGGACTGAAGAACGCCGGGGCAACATACCAAAGGCTGATGAATCGGATGTTCAAAAGCAGATCGGCAACACCATGGAGGTCTACATAGACGATATGCTGGTGAAGAGCAAACGGGGTTGTGATCATCTGACAGATTTGGCGGATACCTTCTCCACCCTCAAGGAGTATGGGCTGAAGCTGAATGCGGCAAAGTGCGTTTTCGGAGTGGAGTCCGGTAAATTCCTCGGATATCTGATTAGTCAACGAGGAATCAAAGCCAACCCGGATCAGATTAAGCAATCCTGGACATCCGAAGCCCTCGCACTGTCCGAGAAGTCCAAAAACTCACAGGGATGCTGGCTGCCCTTAACCGTTTCGTCTCACGCTCCTCGGATAAATGCAAACCCTTCTTTGGAGCAATCAAGAGTGCTGGGAAGAATATCTGGAGCCAGGGGTGTGAGGACGCCCTGGCTGGGATCAAAGAATACCTAAGGACTCTTCCAACCCTGTCCGTCCCCATCCAGGGGGAGATGTTGTTCCTGTACTTAGTAGTTTCAGAGTTTGCGGTAAGCGGGGTACTTATCCGTGAGCATGAGCACCGACAGAAGCCGATTTACTACATAAGCAAGGCGCTCCTGGACGCAGAGACAAGATATCTGCCCCTAGAGAAACTGGCTCTGTCCTTGGTCACCACTGCGAGGAAACTGCGGCATTATTTCCAGGCGCACCCAATCACTGTCCTAACCGATCAGCCCTTGAAGGCAATTTTGAGGAAAGCGGAACTCTCCGGAAGGATTTCCAAGTGGGCAGTAGAGTTGGGGGAGCACGACATTCATTTCAAACCCCGAACTGCAATAAAAGGTCAAATACTGGCAGACTTCATAGCTGAGTTTTCGGGGGAGCATCCTGTTCTAGAAGGACCGCCTCCTCCCGACTTAGCGTCTCCAACAAATTTTGAAGGATCGCCATGGCTTTTGTGTGTGGACGGTTCGTCAAATAGTAAGGGGTCCGGAATCGGTGTCTTGCTGACCTCTCCAGATGGGATTATTGCGGAGCAGGCCATTCGGCTGGGATTCAAGGCTTCGAATAATGAAGCTGAATATAAGGCACTCATCTCAGGACTTCGGTTAGCTGAGGCGACTGGAGTTACCAATTTGATCGTGCATTGCGATTCTATGCTGGTGGTCAATCAAGTTAAGGAGAGTTCGAAACGAGGGACCCTAGAATGAAGGCGTACCATCACCAGGCAACGACCGTAATCCAAAGGTTCGCCCGGTTTGAAATCAAGCAGGTGTCCCGCGACAAGAACACACATGCCGACGCCCTGGCTTGTCTAGCCTCAGCGGTGGACTCCTCCCAGTCGCGCAGGATCACCATTGAATATCTTCTACATCCTGCATAGACCATGCTCCCGAGGCATGGTCATCCAGGACGCACACAAGCCGCCCAGTTGGATTGATCCCTTTGTCAGTTCCTAACAACGGGAGATCTCCCGGAGTGTTCAAAGGAAGCTAGGAAGATAAGACTCAAAGCTCCAAGATTTTGGGTCTCTCCGGATCAGAAGCTTTACCGGAGGTCTTTCTCAGGGCCTTACTTGCTATGCGTCCAAAAGGATCAGGTACAAGACCTCCTGTATGAGGTACATGAAGGAATATGTGGGGGGCACTCTGGGGGGCGATCTATGGCACACCGCATCATGTCTCAGGGGTATTGGTGGCCGCAAATGCAAAGGATGCGCGCGCATACGTCCAAAAGTGCGACCAGTGTCAGAAATTCTCCCCTGCAATCAGGCAACCCGCGGGGGACTTACACCCCCTGACCAGCCCTTGGCCATTCGCTCAGTGGGGCCTCGATTTGGTTGGACCCCTGCCTAAGGCTCCAGGAAATAGGAAGTTCCTCATTGTGGCCACAGATTACTTCACCAAGTGGGTAGAGGCGGAGCCGTTGAGTCATATCCGCGACATAGATGCCAAAAAGTTCGTCTGGGAGAACATAATCATCAGGTTTGGGATTCCCGGGCACTGGTGTCGGATAACGGGACTCAATTCACCGGCGGGCGCTTCAAATCTTTCTGTGAGCAACTCGGGATCCGTAACTTCTACTCCACCCCTGCCTACCCTCAAGCCAACGGGCAGGCAGAGGCCTCCAACAAGACAATTATCAATGGGATCAAGAAGAGGTTGGAGAAAGCCAAGGGAAAATGGGCGGAAGAGCTATTAAACATTTTGTGGGTGTACAGGACCACCCCTCGGTCCTCGACAGGGGAAACCCCCTACTCCCTGGCATACGGGATGGAGGCGATCATACCCCTCGAAGTAGGGCTCCCGACCATAAGGACCCAAGCTTTCGACGAAGGGGGGAATGACCGTCAACTGGGATTGGATCTGGACCTAGTGGAAGAAAGAAGGGAGGAAGCCGCCTTGAGGATAACTAAGTATCAAGAGAAGATCTCTCAACTATACAACAGAAGGGTCAAGGCTCGAGAATTCCAGATAGGCGATCTGGTCCTCAGAAGGGTAACGGCCAATACCCGCGATCCAACAGAGGGAAAAATGGGACCTAACTGGGAAGGGCCTTACAAAGTGATATCAATCGGGGGCGCCGGGTCGTACAGATTAGAAGACATGAGTGGAAAACTTGTAATACGACCATGGAATGTTATGAATCTAAAGAAGTATTACTTTTGAAGTACTCTCTCCCTCAAGTGCTTGCCAACGACAAAGATAAAGGGCAAGGCCCTGGGGACAGAGTTAAGGACTCTCGTCCCCGAAGCAAACACAGGAGCAAGCCTCCTGCAAGGGTAAGGCCCTGGGGACAGAGTTCAAGGACTCTCGTCCCCGAAGCAAACACAGGAGCAAGCCTCCTGCAAGGGTAAGGCCCTGGGGACATAGTTCAAGGACTCTCGTCCCCGAAGCAAACACAGGAGCAAGCCTCCTGCAAGGGTAAGGCCCTGGGGACAGAGTTCAAGGACTCCTGTCCCCGAAGCAAATACAGGAGCAAGCCTCCTGCAAGGGTAAGGCCCTGGGGACAGAGTTCAAGGACTCCTGTCCCGAAGCAAGCACAAGAGCAAGCCTCTTGATGGGCAAGCAGCCCGAAGACAAGTAAAAAAAAAAAAGAAACATTACTGTACACAGAAAAAGGAAAGAAGTACTCATTTCATTTCAAGAAAAAGGGTTTTGCGTCCCCAAAGGCTACAAAGAAATAAAAGGGGTACAATCAAAAAGAAAAAGGAAAAGGGACTTTCATCTGGCTCCAGGCATCTCCAGAACATCAGCCGAGGGCGAGTCGGCAAAGAATGGTTGAGAAGCTTCTGGAGCAGGCAGGTCAGGTACCTCGGCAACAGGGAGACTTTGGGCATTTTGAGGATCAGGGCATGGTCCGACGGGGCGTCCTCGGACAGATCCACTATCACCGGCTCGGGCGGATCCACCGAGACTTGCACTGGTGTTGGAACCTCATCCTCGGCAGCGACCTCTGCTTCGGCCCGTGCCATCTCTGCCGAGGGCACATACTTGTGCATTTGGAAGAGCGGGGAGTCTGAGGGATTCCAGCAGACTGGAGCGCCTCGTCCCACCCTTTCTTGAAGAACTCCTTGCTGTTTTCTTCAAGAGCAGGGAGCACGTCATCGGCAAACTCTTCCCGCAGTTGCTCCTCCGATTTTTGTTCAGCTCCTCGGCCCTGATCCTGTCCAGCTCCTGGGTAAGGGCCAGACAGCTTTCCTCTGAGCCTACGGCCCTCTCCTCCGCAGCAGAAAGCCGCTGCGTTTGCTCGGTAATCCTCCTCTCAGCATCGGCAAGGGCGGCACTTAGCTTTTCAGCGCCAACCTTGGCCGACTCGGCGTCCTTGAGGAGTTGCTCTATTTGAGCAGCCTGCCCGCCAGGGTAGAATCCCTGGCAGCTACATCCTCCATTGCCCGGGCGAGGGCCGCTTCCGCCTCCTCCTTCTGATCTCGGGCCCTCTGGAGGTCCATCCTAGACCCGTGGTACCGAGCAGCTATGATGGAGATCTGCTGGGTAGCCTGCAAAGGAAGGAAAAAGTGTTAATCACACAAATGGAAAGCAAGAGTGAAGGAACCAAAGCAAAAATAAACTCACCACCAGGGAATTCTGGATGATGGAGCGGAACAACACGTTGGTTGATCGCCCCCTATGAGCCGCCATGTCGGCCTCGAAATGCAGTGTCTCACTCACTGCATTGGCGACATGAGGATCCAGCAGAATGGAATCGTCGACCCTGATCACTCGGTTCATGTGATCAGTGGCTCGGGGATTCCACTCCGCGGCCTCCACTGTAGGCGGAAGGGGAGGAGGAGTCTGCTGCTGTTTTCGGGGCTGTTGCTGCTGCTGCTGTTGTGGAGGAGCAGGGGTAATCCACGGCCCCTCCCGCTTTGCTGCTGAGCGGAGGTGCCCTGGATCCTCGGCTAAGGCCATCATGCCGATGTTTGACCCTTCTCTCCTCCTCCACCTGAGGATCCCGGTCTCGCACCTGACCCCGACCAAGGACCCTTGATGATGGGGTGGAAACTGGTCCCTGCAGAGGGGGTGCCGCCGGTCGTTCCTCGACCCCTCCCGGCTGCGAGAGCTTGCCTCTGCCTGAGGAACCCCAAATCAATGCGAGGGGTGCTGGACATCGCTGCCTCGAAGGCGTCCTCGGCGTCTAAGGATTGAAGAACTTGGAAGTCTGGCCACAAGTCTCCTCCCGAAGTCCCCACCTCGGCGTCTGAAGGAACATCGTCCTCTCTGCCCCGAGCTCTTCAGCAACTCCCTCGACCTCTGCCTCTGAAGCCCGATCCGGTCTTCCTCCAAATTTCCTCAACCTCTAGCCTCGCCGCCTGATCGAAGAGTTCGGACCACTGCGACGGCTCAAAAGGCTGCGGAAGCTGTGAAAATTTCTTATACCCGGGGGTATAATTCAGCAGGATGTGAGCAGCACGGCCAAACCCGTTGTCACCCGTGAATCTCCAAACCGTGATTAGGTCGGCAAAGTTTACCAGCGACCGAGGGGAGGAGCTGTTTCCCCGAGCAGGAATATCTTGCACAAACAAAAAAGTTGTCATGAGCATAGGAAGTCTGGGAAAGAAATGATA
>CAUOFW020007030.1:0-22268 GCA_963454935.2 Ilex paraguariensis
CCTTGGTCCTGTTCTGGGAAGTAGAGCTAGTGGGTGGAGGAGAGTTCGTTCTCATTCTCTTTGTGAGGGCCATGAACATCAACAGTGCCCCCAAAGAGATAAGAGTCAACAACAATGCCAAAACACCCTCCACTGCCTTAAAACCTTCCAAAGACATCCCATTGATCCTAGCCATTGCAATGGATTTAAGTAGGGTTGGGAAAGATCAGAGAAACCACACAAATTGGGGAAAATGGCAACCTAGGGTTTTTGTGGAGCACACTTGAAATTTTTGGCTAAAATGCTCTAAGATTCAATCCTAAGTAAGAAAATTGAACTTTAGGGAAGTAATTTGAAGGTTTAAAGAGAGTAGGAAGAGATGAGAGGGCTTGGGATGATTTGATTTGGGTGACATGTGAAGAGTTTCTCGAAAAATTGTAACTTAAAACCCTCGTTTTTAGGTTCTGGGCAAAACTTTCCCGAAGGTCGACAGAAACCTTCTGGAAGGTTTTGCTTACTACCTAGGTCAAAAATTCCAGTAGGCAAAACCTTTGTTGCAAAACCAATCCTTTGTTAAAAAATTCACATACAACCCAATTCTCCTCAATTCCAAAACATTGTAACATCTTTTCTAAGACATCTAACCTACCAAAAACTTGAATCACACCTATGAACCACAATTGAATGATCATGCCCAAAGTCATTTCTGAAATTGCAACATGATTTAAGATTTTAATGTTTTCAAGGTACAAGACATGGATTTCTAATTTAAGCTACCAAAATGAGTACCAAAAATGCAAAGCATGAGTTCAAATAACAAGGGCATTCCTGAATCTAAACAAATATCGAAAGTTGAGCCATATTCCCCCACCCTTTAAGTAAAGAGCTACCTAACACGTCGATCGAATGATCGAACCAAGCACACATGAGCAATACTATGGCTTTAAATACTAGTCTAAAGTATGCACCTACCCATTCATTTTCAAGCTCGTATGTGCTTGCAATGAACAAGTAATTTAAGCATTTACACAATGGAATTCACATTCTCTTTGGCTATCCAAATTAAACTTCGATGCAACCTCACCAAGGGTGTCTCTCATCAATGAATCGCACATATGCTATCCTGGCATGCACTTCATGTGTTTATGTGAGATGGAATCTTGTGCATAAAACAAAATATGCTCACATATAATCCAAAAATGAAGTTTATGCATGAAAGTGAAACAACCTTGGCATAATCTCATGAAAGAAATGCTAGGGCACTAGATAGCAAACCAACTTCTCTTTCTCTTTAAAAGTGTGCATCTCCCATGCTTCTCTAGATCAATTAGGACTTCAAGGGTTATAATGGGGCCTTTGGAGTGATATTAAGGCAAATGAAATGAAGGATATAGGGTAACAAAGAGGGTTGTTTCGAGTAAATGACTTTTATTTCAAAAATATCTCCCTTTTCATGGGATTTTCATTCTTTACACCATCACCACACTCTTTGTTTCTTTTCTTTCTTTTCCTTAACATTTTCCTTTTCTTTTGATCAATCTTTTCTTCTTTTCACCCCTTCTCTTCCTTTCTTGGATTTTTCATTCTTTTTTTCATTGAACTCATTGAGTTTCAACATCATTTATCCCTTTGTTTAAGTTTCCACACCATACTTCCTTCTCTTTTATGATCATTCATATTCAACTCTAGGAACAACCAAGGTAAGGTAGATATTTATCATTTTCTCTAGCTTGGTCTAATGTGTGGCATAGAAACAAATTTCAATAAAGGCTCAATCACGGCACTAGGGATAATATTTTCTCAAGAGAAGGGCCAAGGCTTGAAATATTCAAAAATGGCCTAAGATCACCTCTAGATAAGCATGGGGGAGCATTATGCATTTCAAGACAAGTCAATCACTACACAAATGCATCTAACCGAAACAAGTATAATGAGATTATTGAACAAATTTCAAATTGAAAAATTGTCCCCTCCAACAAGGATTGACACTAAAGCTCTCAGGGGTTCGTACTTATCTCTACTATTCATTTCAAGCCCTAAAATGTGAACTCATCTCGTAAATTGCAAAAATAACAACTTCAAGGTGCAAGAACAGTTGAGTTTAAAAGCAAACCCGTATGTGATACTCAAGCATAGGATGAATCTCTATAGTGTGCTCATGTATTCAGGCTTCAAGGCAAAAATCAACATATCACCCAACTCATAACACTCTTAATAAGGGAATACAAATCAACATTCAGATATTTTCACAAAAAATTTCAAAATTTTCACATCATTTGTACTATTGTGAACGAGAATCTATATGTATGTGAAAGGTGAATTTTCACCTCAAAAATGGACATTATCAACAAAATTTTTTCATAAATATTGGTGTATCATACAAATGGTGCACCTCACCCCCCAACTAGTTTCATGCATTGTCCTCAATACAACAAAAAGATATGATATGCAATGAAAGATTGTAACATGATGAGTAGGGTGAGAGAATACCTCGCAATTGAGATTTTGCCAAAAACACCAATACCTGCAATTAAGAAAACAACACTATACATGAATTTAAAGTAAGTAAACATAAATAGCTAAAGAAAGTAAAATGTAACTGTACACTAAAATCATACGAAAAGTCAATCCTTTAACAAGTCCAAGTAAACCAGATCCATCAAATTCTCCTCCACTCCTTCTCCTTCAAAACCCTCAAAAAATGGCTTAAGTTTTTGGCCATTGACCTTGAATATCTGGCCATTCTCGGGGTTTGTGATTTCCATAGCTCTATTAGGGTAGGCCACCTTGACAAGATAGGGGTCATCCCAATGAGATCGGAGTTTGCCTTGAAAAATTGAGAGACGAGAGTTGTATAAGAGCACTTTTTGGTCGGGCTCGAATGACTTCCGTACAATAGATTTGTCATGAAAGATCTTAGCCCGCTCTTTTGAAATTTTTGAGCTCTCATACACATCTATTCTAATTCATTCAGTTCTAGCTTCCTATGCTCTTCGGCCATCCTCAAATTGAAATTCAAAGTCTTTGTGACCCAATAGGCTTTGTGTTCCATCTTAATTGGAAAATAACAAGCCTTCCCATAGACGAGCCAGCAGGGAGACATGCCTAAGACAGTCTTGTAGGTAGTGCGGTAAGTCCATAGGGCATCAATCAGTCTACATAACCAATATTTCCTATTGGATTCACTGTCTTTTCTAAGATATTCTTAATCTCTTTATTGGACAACTCGGCTTGGGCATTGGTTTGTGGGTGGTATGTGGTGGATACCTTATGAGTGACACCATATTTGTCCATCAAAGACGCAAATGGCCTATTGCAAAAATATGATCCACCATTGCTTATCATTGCAGGAGGCATCCCAATACCTCAAAAAGATGTTCTCTTTTAGGAATTTAACCACAACTTGGTGGTCATTGGTCTTAGTTTGGATAGCCTCCACTCATTTGGACATGTAGTCCGCTGCTAGTAGAATGTATAGATAGCCAAATGACATAGGGAAGGGACCCATGAAGTTGATGCCCCAACAATCAAATATTTCTATAACAAGTACAGGGGAGAGGGGTATCATGTTCCTTCGGGTCACACAACCCAAACGTTGGCATCTGTCACATTCTTTACAAAATGAAATATAGTCCTTTATCAGAGAGGGCCAAAAAAACCTGGCTGTAGAATTTTTGTCGAAGTCTTCTTTGCAGAGAAATGGCCACTGCATGCATCTGAATGGTAGAATGCAAGGAATTCCTGCTATTCATTTTCTGGTATGCATCTCCACATGACTTGGTCAGGTAAGTACTTGAACAAGTACGAGTTATCAAAGTAGAAGTACTTCACATCTGCCATAAATCTTCTTTGATCCTCCAAGCTCCACTGTAGTGGTATTTGTCCTATTGCAAGATAATTACGTATCTCAACATACCAATGAAACACATAATGAATTGAAAGCAAATGTTCATCAGGGAAGAAATTAGGGATAGTAATGTGCTTATCGACCTCTTGCACCACCAGTCGAGATAAATGATCCGCCACCACGTTCTTCAATCCCTTCTTATCTTTGATTGTTAGATTGAACTCTTGGAGTAGGAGGATCCACCTGATGAATCTCGGTTTGGCATCCTGCTTAGACAACAAATACTTCAAAGCAAAGTGATTAGTATAGACGACTATCGGTGAGCCAATGATGTAGGAACATAATTTATCTAATTCAAATACTACTACTAGCAACTCCTTTTCAGTGGTGGTATAGTTCATTTGAGCTTCATTAAGGGTTTTGCTAGCATAGTATATGACATACGGTCTCTTCCCCTCCCTTTGACCGAGCACTGAGTCGACTACGTAATCACTTGCATCACACATAAGCTCAAAAGGTAAATCCAACTTGGGTGGTCGCATAATTGGTGGTGTGGTAAGCATGCTTTTGAGTTTTGTAAAAGATGCCTCACAATTATCTGATCACTCAAATGGGACATCCTTAGAGAATAAATTGGTCAAAGGTCGGGCCAATGCACTAAAATTTTTAATAAAGTGATGGTAAAAACCAGAATGGCACAGAAACGACCTGATATCCTTGACGACTCTCGACGTAGGGAGGTTGGAGATGGCCTCCACCTTTGATTTGTCAATTTTGATACCCTTTGCCAAAACTATATAGCCGAGAACAATTTCCTCTGTCACCATGAACTAACACTTTTTCCAGTTGAGGACTAAGTTCTTTTCGTCACATCTTTCTAAAACTTTCTCTAAATTTTCCAAACATCCTTTAAATGAATCCCCCAAACACTGAAAAGTGATCCATAAAAACCTCCACTATCCTCTCTACCATATCACTGAAGATTCCCATCATGCAACGTTGAAAGGTTCCTGGGGCATTACATAGCCCGAAAGGTATGTGACGGTAAGCAAAGGTACTGTAGGGACAAGTAAAGATGGTCTTCTCCTGGTCTTTCAATGCAATCTCGATTTGATTATAGCGGGAGTATCCATCTAAAAAGAAATATAATAAATGCCCCACTACTCGTTCCAACACTTGATTGAGGAATGGCAATGGGAAGTGGTCTTTCATTGTGCATAAGTTGAGCTTGCGGTAATCAATGCACACTCTCCATCCGGTGATCACTCTTGTTAGAATAAGCTTATTCTCCTCATTTGCCACCACGGTGACTCTCGACTTCTTAGGTACTACTTGCGTGGGGCTAACCCACTTACTGTTATCAATCAAAAAAATGATGCCCACGTAAAGTAGTTTTAGCACCTCGTCCCTCACCACGTCCTTCATAATTGGATTCAGCCTTCTTTGTGGTTGTCGGGATGGCTTGGAGTCATCCTTAAGATAGATGTAGTGTGTACAAATAAGGGGGCTTATCCCCTTTATATCAGAAATTGTCAAACCAACCGCCCCTTACGCTTCCTCAACACTTCCAAGAGGCTTTCTTCTTGTTTGGCCTCTAAGGTTGAGCTAATCACCACCAAAAAAGTCTCATCCTCCCCAAGATATGCATACTTCAAGTGGGATGGGAGTGGCTTCAATTCCAAGACGGGTTCTTTTTCATTTGACGAAAAAATCTTCTTGTCTTGGTGTGGGAGGTTCTCGAATGTAGGGGTCCACTTTTCTACCCCTTTCAAACTCTCCAATTCATCTTGCTCATCAACTTTCTCTAAATCAACATTCTCCTCTTCTTCTAACTTTAGCTTTGATGAGCGCATAATATGGCATATTTAACGGCCTCATTACATGAATTTTAACTCAACTTTTGCATCTAAGTACTTAGAGTCAGCCGAAATTATGAATAATGTTGAATTTTCGATGTTGCAGGTAATTATAGCTTAAATGATGAATTTTAGAACCTTGCAACAAAGTGTGGAGGAGTTGGGAAGATATGGACACATTACATAAGGATTTGGAGGCTTAAAAGTGAAAGAAATCAAGGAGGTATTGGTGTTTGGTAACATAGGCATCAGCAGCCACACCATTTTGTAGCAGTACCCCGGGTTTTCTTCCTTTTGACCATGATCCACTTCAAATTTGAAGAAGTTTAAAACCTGAAAGTTGTAGATCTAGATGTCTTTTGTATTGTGTCAAACTTTTCGCTCAATCGGACGGTTGGATTAAAATTTATGACAATTCTACAAAAATTGGTCCGGAGTAGAAATCGTACTGGTACGCGTACCGGTACACTTAGGCTACTGGAGTTCGTTGTACCGGTACGCATACCGGTACGCTGCCCAGAAGTGCTCAGAACACCTACATTCATGCTCCACTTGTTTGGGGGGCCCATTTGCTTAGGGGTCCCACCTATCCTTCTCCCACACCTACCCCAACATTTTCTGCACATCTTTATGCCTTCTACACCATAGTTGAAGACTTTTGAGGCTTGACATTAATGTGGATGGGAGAGAAGGGGGCAGTCATGATGGGTGCAGGCTAAGCCATTCCTAGCCTGTCAAAAGTCATCCACTCACCTCCCATTGATGAGAGGCCTGCACACACATGCTAGGGACCGCCATGGACGATTATGCAAGGCTCACACTCCATATATTCAGCATTCACAAGCCATTGAAAGTGTGGCTACCTAAGCTTAGAAAATCCCAAGGAAGAAGATGATGAATAGTATAATAGAGAAATTTATGTTTTTGCATTTGCTTCACCCATTTCATTATTGTAAGTTATAGTTCTCTTGTAATCTTTATTTCTTGTATTATACTCTCTTTTATTTCAAGTTTAATTCCATGTTCTTGCACTTCAATATTTACAACAAGGTTTCAATGCTCTTCTCTACAACTTTTCCATTTTAGTATTAAATGAACTTCTCTTTGTAGTTTACCATTTCCTAGCATTAATACAAGTTCTAAGTTTCAATTTCATCTCATTTTCATTTCCATTTCCCTTACTTGGATCTTTACATTGTAAATGTTGTTACTTTAAACATGAATAGCTAGAGCTCTAAGTTGGCTATTCCAAGGAAGAACTCCTCTTGGGTATTTCATTTCAACTCATTTTCTTTTCTCCTCTCGGTATATGATGGTTCGGTTTGACTGGGTTGAGAGTGGATGGGGGTTGTGAGTCTTTGATATCCCGTAGGCCTAGTCACGGTTTATGCTTGGATTCTCACCATCTCGTCCCTAGCTTCCCAAAAATCAATTGTTCATCTATGCACCATTGGAGGAAAGTTTCGAGTTGAGTTGGGATTCCCATTGGAATGACCTCTTTGGATTAGCCAACACTTGTTTTATTGTATTTTCATTCACAAACTCCAATCACCAAAACACAAATAAAAGATTTTACACTTTTCCCTTTTCACAAAATCACCTTCACACACATGAACTTTCCTTCCCTGAGGAGACGACCTTGAAATACTCTTCCAAGTAAAACACGACACACAAAAGAATCTTTGCACTTGGGGAGCACTTTTGTACACACACACACATTTTTGTGCATTTACACATCACATTACCATCATTTCATTTTTCCCCATCTCCTTGCCCTTTCTTTTGACATCACCCATAAGAGAGTGACACTCCCCTTCATCCATATACTATACATGCTAAAAGGTGATGTTTAGAGGTTAGGAAACTACAAGGAATTTTGTCAAGCAAGCTTGCCCAATAATTCCAAGTGTTTCTCCACCAAAGGTGTCAATCCTATTGATTTCCTGTACCTCCTCATCATCTCCAGGTTGTTTGGACAAGTTGAACATGTTAAGATACATAGTCATGTTCCCAAATGCTAGCTTCATAAGACCATTCCTATAATTAATCACAGCATTAGATATGACAAGAAAAGGTCTACCAAGTATGACGGGGATTTGGGAGCTAAGATTTGCAATCGGGTGAGTGTCAAGCACAATAAAATCAACAGGAAAGTAAAATTTATCGACTTGCACTCAAATATCCTCAATTACTCCACTTGGTGTTCAGACACTATGGTTTGCCAATTGAAGCGTGATTGGAGTAGGCTTTAATTCCTCGAGCTGAAGTTGTTGGTATACCGAGTATGGAAGGAGGCTCACACTAGCCCCCAAATCAAGGAGAGCTTACTCCACCTGGCAATTCCCAATTTTTATGGTAATGGTGGGGTAGCTGGGGTCTTTAAACTTTGGAGGGGTGTTTGTCCTCAAAATTGAGCTCACTTGCTCGATAAGGAATGCTTTCTTATGGACATTGACCTCCTCTTCACTGTACATAAGTCTTTCAAGATCTTTGCATGCGATAGAATTTACTTTATTGCTTCAAGGAGTGGAATATTTATTTTCACCTGCTTGAACATTTCAATGATATCAGAATAATTAGCCACCTTGACAGGTGGCTTCAAGCGATTGGGAAAAGGGGCAGGCATGGGGGAAACAAGAACACTTTCATCAACTAATTTTTTTTTTTCAACTACCTCACCCTCGTCGGTGTCACCTATGGTCTCTTTTTCTTTTGGCAATGTGGCCTTGGGTGAGACTTTAGGCACAACAGTCTTATCAATTTGTTTGCCACTACGAAGGGTGGTGACCACCTTAAGTTGCTCACAACTCTCTTTGGTGGGCTCGTAAGACTCAATCACATGTTGGCCCTTAGAGTTCTCTTGAGGTTAAATGGGGAATTTCCCCTTTTCTTGTTGTGATAACCCAATGTGATTCGTAATTTTTGTGAGTTGAGCCGCAATGTTGTTAAACGTTGTGGTATTTTGCTTGTTGATGGTAGTTTGGCTCTGAATGAAAGAATGAACCAAATCCTCCAAACTCCTTTTGTGAGGGGGTTGGTATGTGGATGAGTTGGATTGTCCTTGTTGATTAAAATTTTGTGGCGGTGTACCTTGGGAGAAATTCTGTGGAGGTGGGTTTTGTGGATACCCTTGCGGACTTGACCAGGGGTATTAGGACCTAGACGCTTGACCTTGGGATTTAAATTGATTTTGCCTAGGAGGCATGGGAGGTGTGTATGTATTTGACCCATGAGGAGTAGGGTTATCATTTCTCCAACTAAAGTTTGGGTGATTATTCCAACCCGAATTGTACGTGTTTGAATGAGGGGAGAATGATTGCCTTGTTTGATTGAATGCATGGACTTGCTTGTGATACACTACCTTAAGTGCTAGAATATTGGGACACTCCATTATGGTATGCTCCACGCTCTCACAAATCGAGCAAAACTCATCGATCTTTGAAACATTAGACACCTTATGTCTCCATTTGACAATTTAGCAATTTTGAAAAGCAAGTTTTCCCGGTCTCTCAAGTCATAAATCCCTCCCCCATGAGTTAGACTACTCCCTTGATGAGAAGACCTTGGTACATCGGTGGGATCCATAATGTCCCATGATTGTGCATTTTGTGCCAATGTATCAAAGTAATCTAAGGCCTCATCAGAGTCTTTGTTCAAAAACTCTCCATTACACATCATGTTGATGAATTGTCGATGGTCTGATGTAATTTTTTCATAGAAGAAACTTACAAATTGTCATGGTTCAAAGCCATGGTGTGGAATGGATTGTAGCAATTCCTTGTATCGATCCCAACATTGGTAGATTTGCTCATTGGACTTCTCCAAAAAGTTTTGAATTTGTTTTTTAAGAGCGGTGGTTTTATACACCACAAAAAATTTGTTTAAGAAATTAGAGAGCATTTGGTTCCAAGATATTATGGATCGAGGTCTCAAGGAATTAAGCCATATTTTTGCCTTATCTTTGAGGAAAAAGGGGAACAATTTCAGCCTAGCTTTGTCTTCCATACTAGGATTGGTGAGGAAGGTCGCAACTATTTCCTCAAAATCCTTTATGTGCAAATAGGGGTTCTCTTTCTCAATTATGTGGAATGTGGGAAGTAGTTGCAACATCCCAGGCTTAACTAGGAAGAGGTGAGCTTGGACCAGAAGGAGAATACATGAGGGTGTGGTGCTTCATGTAGGTTAAAGGAAATCCCTCATTGACCTCGCCAAAGGCTCAATGTGGATGTTGTTCCCTTCATTTACGGGAGGGGAAAATTGTATTCGTGGACTGGGATTTCTAGGTTCTTGTCCTCCCCCACATCTTTGCATGTTTGGATTGACACCTACATTCTCAAAATGATCACCCGCATCCTCGAGTGGATCTTGGTCAATGTTCATATTGGGGCCCAAGGGTTGTCTAACTAGTCAGTTTTGTTTATCCTATCCCCACATATAACAGAACTATCTACAAATAAAAATTTAAACAAATAAAAGTATATACTAAGAGCAACATACCTCAGCCCATGATGAACATCATAGGACTTACCTCTGTTTTTTGAAAATCACCTTCTCAATTCAACATTTGTCTTCCCTGGCAACGGCACCAAAAATGCTTGATGGTTTATGTTGTATTTCCTAATGTCCTCACATTAACCCTCAATGTGTATACGGCCTATGTGTGTGGGTGAGTGTCACTCTCACTCGGGTTTGATGCAAGAATTAGGAAAATGGAATAATGGTGGTGGAATGAAGGAAATGTGTGTGTGTGTGTGAACAAAAATGCTCTCCAAGCGCAGAGAGACTTTTGTGTGTCGCATGTTACTTGGAAATTGTATTCCAAGGTCGTCTCCTCAGGGAAAGAGGTGAATCGTGTTGAAGGTGATTTTGGTAAAAGGAAAGGTGTAAAAATATTTTATTATTTGAGTTTGGTTTGTTTATATCTCGATGGAATTGGAATGGAAAATGAGTGTTAGTTAATCTGAAGGGTTCACTCCAATGGGAATGTCAAGCCAGCTTGAAACCTTCCTTCAATGGTGCCTAGATGTTCGATTGATTCATGGGAAGTGCGGGAATAAATGGAAGTGAGGATCCAAGCATAACCCGTGACAAGTCTACTAGATATCAAAGACTCACAACGACATCCACACACAATCCAGTTAAACCAAACCATCGTACACCGAGAAAAGGAAAGAAGATAAGTTGAAATGGCATACCCAAGAGGAGGTCTCCCTTGGATTATCTAACTTAAAAACTTAGCTACACATAATGAAAGCAAAGACAATAATGTAATGGAATGACATTGTAGAGAAATGAAGATTGAAGCTAAGTTAATGCCATAAAATGTAACTATAGGAAAGTGCATTTAATACCCATCTTAAAGCTTGAAAATGAAGAACTTGAAAGCATTAATGGTGAAAGCTAAAATGAAGATTAAACTTAAAATAAACTTGCATTGAATAGCATTAAAGACATTAAATGAAGCTTACAAGGTTCTTACAAGGGATTACAAGACAATTTATGGAAGAAAATGCAAAACTATTAACTTCTCTCTAGCACTATTCATCTTCTTCCTTGGACTCTCTCTCTCTATATTACAATGTATCTTACATCCCCCTCCAAAAATGTCCATGGAGCCATCCCTAGCCTATATGATGTGATCCCAATCAATAGGGGGCTGAAAGGGATGGGTTGGTGCAGGTTAAGACAAGCCCAACCTTTCTCTCTTGCCATGCTTATTCTCTCTCATCCTCATTATTGCACAAATCTCCAAAGTCCATGTAGGGGTGAGGGAAGCCTTCTAGACGTGTAATTAATGTTAGGGAACTTGCTGGAGAAGTGTAAGTGAGACCCCTAAGTTGCAGAGTTGAGTTTCAGGTTGTCCGGGTAATCTAGGCAAAACCTTCCGACAGGTCGACATAAACCTTCTTGAAGGTTTGTGCTGGAAGAGTTAAATGATAAAACCAGTAGGCAAAACCTTCCAGAAAGTTTCATTCCAGTACGCAAAACCTTATGGAAGGTTTTGGCAGTGAATAGGAAGTTCAAGGTAAAACCTTTTGGAAGGTTTTTACCCAAACCTTCTGGAAGGTTTTTCAACCATTTTGCAATATTCTAGGTTTCTTCACCCTCCAGTCCTTCCTTTAAGATACCCGCTCATCTTCATTGACTTCAAAAACTTCATTGGGGCTTAACTTGAATCATTTACATCCTTTTACCTGCATTTACACAAAACTCCATCAAAATCAAGATTAAATGCATTTCTCTCCAATTTCTTGACAAAAGTAAGTATGAAAGGCATATTAGCACACAATATATGTCATGTTTTTGTGCTAATCACTTAGGCAGAGGGAGATTGACTATTAAATTTATCTTCAACCTATCAACTTCAATTCCCTCTACCAAAACTACATGCCCTAAAACAATGCCCTTAGTGTCCATGAAATAACACTTTTCTCAATTCAAAACAAGATTTGTTTCCTCAAATCTAGTAAAGAATTTTTCACGATTCGCTAAACATAATTCAAGTGAATCACCATATACCGAAAAATTATCCATAAAAACTTCAAAAAACTGCTCCACCATATCACTAAAAATACTCAACATAAAACGCAGAAAAGTGGCTGGAGCATTACATAATCCAAATGGCATTCTTTTATAAGCAAAAGTGCCAAAAGAACATATAAAAGTAGTTTTATCCTAGTCATCTATTGCTATTTCAATTTGATTATAGTCGGAGTATCCATCCAAAAAACAATAATATGCATGCCGGATTTGTTTTCTAAAACTTGGTCTAGGAATGGTAAGGAAAAATGATCTTTTCTGGAGAGGGAATTCAATTTATGATAGTCAATACACATACGCGAACCAGTGACTATACGTATAGGGACTATTTAGAAACGTAGTCTACGATAACTAAAATATATACATAGTCAAATGATTGGGGAAAAGGTCCCTTGAATTCGATACCCCAACAATAAAAAATATTAATTTTAAAATTTTATTGAATGGCATCATGTTCCTCCGTGAAATACCCCCCAACCATTGGCAATGATCACATGATAGACAAAAAATATGGGTATCTTTGAATAGTGTTGGCCAGTAAAATCCACAACACAAAATATTTGTTGTGGTGTTCTTTGATGAAAAATGGCCCCCACGTGCTTTAGTATGACAAAACTTTATGGCATTGTGGATTTCATGATCAAGTACACACCTTCTAATGATATAGCCTTTGCAGTATTTAAACAAATAAGGGCCATCCCAAAAAAATTGCGTACTTCCAATAAAAAAAATTTCTTATCCATATAATTGAAAGAAGAAGGAAAAATATATGTGACTAAATAATTAGCAATACAAGCATACCACAATACCTTAGAAATAGTTAACAATTGTTCATCTGGGAAGCTTTCATTGATAAGCACCTCATCTTCAGAGAAATCATATGTTAACCTTGACAGGTGATCAACCACTATGTTTTCCACCCTTTTTTTGTCTTTGATAGTCAAATCAAACTCTCATAGTAGGAGTATCCACTGTAGTAATCTTGCTTTTCATCCTTCTTGGTCTATAAATATTCTAGCACTACATGATCAATAGAAACCACAACTGAGAAGCCTACCAAATATCATCAAAATTTTCCCAAAACAAACATCACAACAAGTAACTCTTTTTTAGTAGTTGAATAATTGATTTGAGCATCTTTAAGAGTTTTACTTCCATAATAAATGGCATATGACTTTTTCTCTTTCTTTTGTCTCCGCACTTCTCCCATGGCATAATCACTATAATCACTCATCAATTCAAATGGCAAAGACTAATTAAGGGGTTGCATGATCACAACAAAAATAAGCATGCCTTTAAGCTTCTAGAAATTTTTTTGGCATGCATCATCTCACACAAATGGAACATCCTGACTTAGGAGATGGCACATTGGTCTAGATATCGCACTAAAATTCATGATAAATCTCCTATAAAATCCTGCATGCCCTAAGAATATCCTAACATCTTTTACCATTTTTGGGACAATTAAATTTCCAATTAAGTCAATCTTTGCTTTATCAACTTTGATTCCTTTAGATGAAACAATATGCCATAACACTATACCCTAAGTCACCATGAAATGATATTTTTCTCAATTAAGCACAAGGTTAGTTTCTTCACACCTAACAAGCCCTTTTTTTATATTTTGTAAACATAAATCCAATGTTATTTCAATCTAGTTGTACCAATAGTACCCATCTAGGAAACAATAAAAAGCCAGATCTGTTAAACTTGATCAAGGAATGGGAGATGGAAGTGGTCTTTCCTAGTGACACGATTGAGTTTACGGTAATCAATGCACAAGCGTCATTCCGTGACAACTAGGATAGGCACTAACTCATTTTCCTCACTCTTGACTATAGTAACTCATAATGTTTTTGGTCCTACCTAGGTTAGGCTGACCCAGTTGCTATCTGAGATGGAGAATATGGTTCCCGCATCCAACAATTGTAACACCTTAGCACATACAACCTCCTTCATATGCGAGTTCAATCATCGCTACATTTATCAAAAAGGTTTTGACTCCTCCTCAAGGTATATAGCATGACTGCACAAAAGAGGACTTATACCTTTTAAGCCAGCGATAGTCGACCCTATAGCACCACGATGTTGCTTAAGGACCTCTATCAATTTGGACCCCTAGTCTAATGTAAGGGTTGAAGAGATGACCATTGGATATGATTTACCCTCCCCAAGGAATGCGTACTTCAATTTTTATGGAAAGGGGGTTTCAATTCAGTTCTTAGTGGTTTCTTAGAAGAAAAAAGTGGCTTTTCAGGACTGGGAACTAATTCCTCAAATTTGGGAATCTACGGCCCGACAACATTAACAGAAGTTACTACTAGCTCACTCAAAAATTCTCCCTCAGATAAGGATTCTTCATCAGAACTTACAGCCTCTACATCAGATGAAATCGACTTAACTATAGCAAATTCCCAAAGAATCCCCTATAAATGCCCTATCAAGATGACTCTCTACCAATGATTCTATGAAATTTAACTCACTTCCTTCTCTTCATCAGGTTGCTTAGCTATATGGAAAATATTTAGGTCTAGTCATATTCCTGAATAATAATTTCATAACCTTATTCTTGCAATTAATTAGTGCATTTGAAGTAACAAGGAAGGGTCTTCTAAGAATAACAGGAGTTTGACTGCCTAAATGGGCAACTGGGTGGGTGTCTAATGCAATAAAGTCAAAAGGAAAATAAAGATTATCTACCTGGACAAGTACATCTTCAACTATTCCCCTAGGAACCTGGATAGAATGGCCTACCAACTGTAGAATGATTCAAGTAGGCTTTAGTTCGCCTAACCCTAATTGTTAGCAGATAGTGTAGGCGACTAAGTTGACACTAGCTGCAATGTCAAGCAAAGAATTCTCAATCATGAAGTTCCATATGACACAAGATATAGTAGGATACCCTAAATCTTTAAATTTAGGAGTCTTCTTTTGTTGGATAATGGCACTAGCTTGTTAATTCAAAAAGGCCCTCTTTTGAACATTTTGATTCCACTTAACTATGCACAAGTCCTTTAGGAACTTGGCATAAGACGGGATCTGTTTGATGGCATCTAGATGTGGAATGTTGATTTTTGCTTGCTTGAAAAGCTCATAAATATCATCAAAACTACTCAACTTCTAGGGTTTCTTGAATCTTTGAGGGAAACTAGCGGGAATAGGACATAGAGGCTCCTGAAGCTCTCTAGACTCAATCTCATCAAGAAAGACTTGGGAAGGCTGGACCACTGGTATAGAAGTAGACTCAGTGTGTGACTATGGTGTGCCCTTTTCTATTATTTTACCACTCCTAAGCGTTATGAAAGCATGATCTTGTTCATTTTGAATGTTCGTGGATGAAGGGTAACATACCAAAAACTAAGCTTGTGGTTGTTTTGGTTAGGCATGAAACTTGCCTTTCTCTTATACAGCATTAGCCTGGGTCAATTTTTGTGCATGGCCTCTTATATCATCAAAGGATTACGTAATATGGGCCTTAAATTCTTTGACTTCATTGTAAGTCTACATGTTTTGGGTATTATATTGCATTTGGCCCTGCATGAATTAGTTAAGGGTATCCTTCAGACTCCATTTTTGAGGTGGCTGATAAGATGGTTTGGAAACTGAAAACCCTTATGTTTATATGAAAGAATTTGAAGAAGTCTGTGAAACTTTGCAAGATAATTCTGAAATAGCCAAATTAAAACTTTTTCCTTTTTCTTTAAAAGATAAAACTAAACAGTGGCTTAACACTCTAAGAGATAATTCTATCACAAATTGACAAGCTTTACAAACTGAGTTCTTCAAAAAGTTATTTCTTGTACATCGTACTAATACACTAAGACGTCAAATAATGAATTTTTCTATAAAAGAAGGTGAAACTTTTTATGAATGTCGGGAAAGATTTAAAGATCTTCTCCAAGCTTGTCCACATCATGCATTTGAAAACTAGACTTTAGTTATTTTTTTTATAATGCTCTTCCACCTGCAATGCGATAATTTGTTAAAATGATGGCCCAGGGGAAATTTATGAGTAAAAATCCAGAAGAAACATTTCAATTTTTTGATACTATTTTTGAGAGTTCTCAGATGTGGGACTTGACTTCTTCAAATATAGTGAAAACTAAACCAACTACATTCGAAAGAGGAAACTATGTGTTAAAAGAAGATGATGATTTAAGAGCTAAAATGACTAATTTGTCTCAAAAACTAGAAGCTTTAGAAATGAAAAAAATAAAGCAAGTATCTGTTGTGTCTACTAGTGATCAAATATGTGAAATTTGTGCGTTGTTAGGACATCCTACATCAGAATGTCCAACTATACCAGCATTCAAAGAAGTTTTGATTGAACAATCTAATGCGATTCCAACTTATAATAAGTCTTATTTAAACCTATATTCTAAAACTTACAATTCAGGATGGAGGAATCATTCAAATTTTAGTTGAAAAAATACACAACCTACAAATCAAACACAAGGTCCACCCCAGTCACAAAATCAACAACAATATCAACCATATCAACTCCCACATAGAAGAACTCTGGAAGATACTATGAATCAATTTATTCAAAGTCAAATGAGTTTTAATATTCAAACAACTCAAGCCTTTAATGATTTTAAAGCCCAAACTTCTTAGAGTATTGAAGATATCAAGAGTCGTCTAGATAAGTTGACTTTGTCCCTTAGTATGTCAGAAAAGGAAAAATTTCAATCTCTACCTAAACCTCTGCAAAGTCATAATCAAGCTAACTCTGTATCCTTTGAACCTTCCCCAAGTCAAGTACAAGCAATTGCAACACTAAAAAGTGGTAAGGTAATTGACAAAATATTAAACCTAAAATTTTAAAAAAATATGTAAGCCAATTCCTGTTAATGAACCACTTGAACCTGAACCTTCAGCCAAAAAAAAACCAAAAATACAAAATAAGGGAGATCAATCGTGTCCTATTCCTTTATCTTTTCCTCAAAGGGTCAAGAAACCTTCATCTGAAAAAGATCAATCTAAAATTTTTGAGCTATTTAAATAAGTTAAGATTAACATTCTCTCGTTGGATGCAATTAAACGAGTGCCAGCTTACGCTAAGTTTTTAAAAGATCTTTGCACAATAAAAAGAAGAACGAATATACCAAAGAAAGCATTCCTAACTGAACAAGTTGGTACTATAATATAACATAATAGTCTTCTTAAGTACAAAGATCTAGGAAGTCCTACAGTCTCACGCATTATTGAAAATTTTTGAATTGAACAAGCTTTACTAGGCCTTGGAGCCTGTTGTAATTTAATGCCATATTCGGTGTATATACAATTACGATTAAGTGAGCTAAAACCTACCAATGTTACACTACAATTAGCAGATCGATCAATAAAAACTCTACGAGGGATCGTGAAAGATTTTATTATCCAAGTTGATCAATTTTATTTTAAGAAAATTTTCTCATTTTAGATACATAACCAATTTTTCATGCATCTGCATACATACCTGTTATTTTAGATCGACCGTTATTAGCTACATCAAATGCGTTGATTAATTGTAGGAATGTAATCATGAAACTTTCATTTGGAAACATGACCTTGGAATTAAATGTTTTTAACAGTGCAAAACAACATAGAGAGGAAGATAAAGTGCAGCAAATAAATTGTGCTTAGTCATTGACTCAGTTTTTTTGAAGAAATTTTTCTAAATTTTTTTTAGAATTTTTATTTTTTTAATGAGTCTAAAAATGTAGGAAATCAAATTTGGGAAAATTTGTTGTCTAAATCTATAAAGTCCAATGTCAAAGTCTTTAAAATAGATTTAAAACCACTTCCAACTAGTCTAAAATGTGTTTTTTAAGAAAAAAATGAAATTCATCCCGTGATTATATTATCGAATTTATCTGAAAGTCAAGAAAAAGAATTAACAAAAGTATTAAAAAATCATCAAAGTATTCTTGGATGGACAATAGTAGATCTAAATGGTATAAACCCACTTCTGTGTACTAATTGTATATGTAAAATCCGGGTAGATTTAAACTTTTATGAATAAAGGGTAAAATGGTAAATTGTCACCATGATTCGGGTTGTAAATCTGAAATTTTTTGTAACTCGGATGACAAAACGGACCTCACCGTTGGACTCGTCTCGCGAAATCGAGTTACCACGTCAATTTTCGTCGAATTCTGAGATAGTCAAATTTTTCACGTTTTACGGAGCGATCGGACTTCGGGTGACCCTGTACACGAATTTTTTTATAAAATTTTAAATTTTGGGCAATAAAATAAGATAAATTGAAATAAAAATATTTTAGATTTAAACCGGGGCGAGATTTAATTGTTCGGGACAAAAACGGACCCGGAATTAAAGATGGACATGTGGCCAATTGTGGGCCAAGTGTTCTAAAGTATAAATAGGGGGAAAAATCAGATTTTTCCCCCATTGTTCAGCAGCCTCTTCAGCCGATAGAAAGGAGAGGGAAAGGAGAGGAAAGCTTCAACTTCTCTCTATGATCTACATGATTCTAGTGCTCAAATCCGCTTGGACCAAGAACAAAGATCGTTCTCCTCGTCAAGGGCTACGTCTACGTACCAAAAGGAAGTGATTTCACCGAATAATCAAAGGAAGAATTTTTGGAGATCAAAGCTTTTGGGTTGGTTTTGGTGTTTTAGGGGTTTTCTACACTCCTAAGAGGTAGGGGTTATTCCTACTTTGGATTATTCTTACCTTAGGTGTTGCTAGACTAAGGGTGAAAATTATGTATATGCATATGTATTGTTATACATATATGTCTATGGGTATGAAAGTGAAAAAAAAATAATAGCATAGGAATAGCTTAGGCTAGCTTCTAGCTTGAATTTGGTATATGGAGGTTCCACGTGATTATTTTGTAACTTGGTGAAAACTTAAGGCATGCTATGTGTTTTATAAACTATGCCTTGGAATGTGTTATGTGAATACATGACTTGAATGACTATAAGATGTTTGATAAAATGCCCTAGTGAAATTGAGTGTGTTACTTGCATGATGCTATGTTATAACATGCTTGGGTGATTGTGAAATCATATGCTTAGGATATGGTTTTTGGATGAAGAGTGTTATTGACATATGCATGAAATGATATATTGAGCATAATGAGATATGGTAGTTATATCCTTATGATACAATTGCATTGATGTATGAAAATGTTTATATGTTTGTCATAAGCATATTGAGCATTATTTTGTGTGCAATGGAACATCACATTGCATTTGCACGGAAGTGTCTCATTACATGAGTGAGTGCATGTTTGACGTCAATACCACACTTGGTGATTGACGGAAGGCTTGGGAGAGTTGGGTCGAGGACTTAGCTAAGCCGCTTGGTTGCATGATGAATTGGGTTGGGGTAGCAAGAAGAGGCATGACGACCTCTCGGGTGCAAGACCCGGTGATTGGGCTACGCACTCCCTTGGCTCGGCCCATAAAGTGTGTGGGTGTATTCGGAACCCTCGGTGGAAGTCCGTAAATTTCGTGTGGGTTGGAGGCCCTTGGTGTAAGTCCATGAACATCCACCCCTATACAAGACCCTAGAGTGATTAACGCCATTGTGTGTAACATAAATGGTGGTTTCGACTAAATTGACACTTGCATGTGTTGGGGAGCCGGAGAGAGCTCGGAATAAAGTTGCATGGGTGAGTGTCACTTCATTCCATGGCATAGCATTGTTGCATTCCATCATAGGATGCATAAGTGTGAGAAATGCTTGGTTGTATGTTTGTGTGATGATTACATGAGCATGTGCATCTAGGGGAAGAGTAACCTCTATAGGTTTATCTCTATTGGGCGTTGTGCTCACCCTATACGGGAAACAATTTCAGGTACGGGACACGTTCCGGTGGATGGCTCTCATTCGGGGGCTCTTGGTTGAAGAAAAGCCGGGTTGTGGCTTTTGAATTTAGTTTTTGTAAAACTTTTGGTTAATTTCCATTTTGGCATGTAAAAGTATGGAAATAGTTGTATTAGAACTTGTATTGACTATATTTGGTATCAAATAGATGTTGTATAAGTTTTGGATAACCTTGGATTGGTTTGGATTGGTTTTGGAATGGATTGATTTGGGGTTGAAATCATACACAGTTTACACAGAAATTTCAGACACTGCTTAGTGTTTGAGCCATAACTTTTTATTGTGACGTCCAAATGATCTGAAATTTTTACAGTAGGTAGTAGACACCTAGGGCTACAAAAGTGTTTTTATGAAATTTTCTCAATTCCACTTCTAAACAGGTCAAAACCGCACTGGAAGTTGCAGCAGAACAGAAACTGCATTTTCTGTTCGAACGTAAAGTGACGTTCGAATGGTGCGAGTTTTGAACAGCAAAACCAGCAGAGAACCAAATGTACTGGGAGCTACCTATTTTTCAAAACCAAGGGACGTTCGAATGTGAATAGTGCTGTTCGAACGGTGACTCTAAAACCGAAATTTTTCAAACTATGCACTAAGCTTCCAGGCTTGGATTTCTTTGATTTAAAGAACACCAATGGACTTGGATTTCTCTAGTTCCAAGGATACAAATGGACACTAATTGAGGTATATTGAGGCTTATTAGACCTTGGTGGATTTAAATGATAACTATTACATATATGCACTAATGTTAAAGTAACCTTGCATGTTTTGCTATAAATATGGATAATTGGACCCGGTGTGGTCAATGTTTACTTATAAATGGACCCGGTGCGGTCATTGTTTATATTGGGCCTCAGATGGGTCATGTGAGTTATGTTGCACAGGTTGGGTATTGGGTAGAGTTCCCTGTACAAAGGAGACTCTGCCCAAATTTTGTTAAGTTATGGACCTCGGTAAATGGGACATAACGGTGTGATATCGAGTCACTCGGTATTTACGGGTATTCCGCGGGTTGATGGGTAATCAACGGACCCCCGGATTTTGGGGTGTCACAGTTTGGTATCAGAGCCTAGGTATGCGAATTACCTAGGGCTTGGTTGGGAATGGGTCTAGACCATTACATTCCATATGCATTTCATGTTAAGTTCTCTACTTACTATATGCTATGTGCTACTTGTTATGTGAATTATATGCATGGTAGAATGTATATGGAAAGGAGAAACACTAGGGTTAGAAAACTCAAGATTATGTTTTAATGTGTAAATGTTTACTAGTAGGTGGCACACGCACTACTAGTAAAACAAGGAGGAAAAAAAAAATCGTTAAGTTTAAATACTTGATGCCTAACTTGGGATATTAAGTAACTGATCTATTGCTATCTTATGTGTGTGTAGATGGAAAATAGAGGAAGAGGAAGAGGACGTGGCCGAGGCCGAGGCGGTGGCCGAAACAACAACCAACCACTTCCGGCCTTTGATCACCAAGCCTTTGTAGAGGCTATTGGTGAGGCAACGGCGACGATTGCACAGGCTAGTGCTACAGTCGCTACCATTGCACAGACTGGTGCAAATATGGGACACGGAGGCTCGAGTAACCTCCAGAGGTTCAAAGCCCATAATCCTCCGGTCTTTTTGGGAGGGGCGGATCCAATGGTAGCCGATCGTTGGATTCGACAAGTGGAGAAGATCTTGAGTGCTATGGAGATCACTTCCGATGCCACCAAGATAACTTTGGCAACTTTTCAGCTGGAGGGAGGGAGAGTCCCAGCTATGGTGGGATTGGGTCAAGACCTCAAAGAACTTGGAGATAATGACTTGGTAGAGTTCAAGGAACTCTTTATGGGAAAGTATTTCCGGCGACCGCTCGACACGCTAAGGCCAAGGAGTTCCTAGAATTGAAGCAGGGGACTATGAGTGTGCTAGAATACGTGGCCAAATTCACTGAGTTGGCCCGTTT
Source organism: Ilex paraguariensis (assembly GCA_963454935.2). NCBI lineage: Eukaryota > Viridiplantae > Streptophyta > Magnoliopsida > Aquifoliales > Aquifoliaceae > Ilex > Ilex paraguariensis. The sequence continues at coordinate 22,018 of CAUOFW020007030.1, forward strand.
TGCTGATGATTATGTGGCCTCAGACAGGGCCAAAGTACAGAAGTTTGAGGATGGACTGAAGTTGTCTATTCGAGGCAAGATTGTGGGACTTCTCCTGCAAGACCTTGATTTGATGGTCAAGACTGCAATGACTATCGAGAGAGAGTGGAGGACGCGCGCAACATCCGGGAAGCGGGTGTTAAGGACAAAAGGAAGGAGGGTCAATCATCTTCTTCAGGTGCAGGAAGAGGCAAAGGACTTCTATTCCACAA
>CAUOFW020007031.1:0-22263 GCA_963454935.2 Ilex paraguariensis
GTGTTTTTCGGACCAAGTTTATGTCAAAATAGTTTATATATTTTTCCTTTTTCTTTTTCTTTATCTGAATTTATAAAAAATAATAAGTGATTAGAATAATTTTAAAATTTTGGGTGGTTTCTTTATTCACATGTAGTGTTATATAAATATTCATTTTTTTTTTTGAATTGCTCATTTGTGGAGAGTTATACAAATTTCATTTAATTTATTAAATATTATGATTTGAATGACACAAAAAAAAAAAAAAAGAAGAGTTTTGGGACAATAATTTTTTTTAAAAAGATTTGAGAAATTTTTTGAGTTTGCGCATTAGAGTACTTTGTACCAAATCAAGTTTTTTGCTCAAATTTATACTTAAATTTGAGTCTAAATTTAAGTTATGGTTGGAGATATTCTTACTTTAAATCACTAAATTCACCTCATCTATACCTCTCAATAGACATAGTCGTCTCGACCATTGAGTCCAAGTCTTATAGGTGGTGACCTACAATCTTTCATCAGATGTACAACTTCAAGACATCCTTGAACTTCATCACTTTGGACCAAATTTGTGGCCACATAATCATTGATGAAATGGGTTAACTCGATGAACTTAACTACGTATTCTATAATTATCATATTTTCTTGTTTCATATCCAAGAACTCTCGGACTTTCGCTAGTCGGACAGTTGACAGGAAATATTTGCCTATGAAAGAGCTCACAAAACTCTTCCCGTGTCATTGCTTCAATATTCTTTGAGGATTTTGCTTGATTCCGTCATAGATTGGTCTTTCCCTCAAGCTAAAAAGCCACTAATTTTATATTAGTGGCATCAGATGTGATCTCCATAGTCTCTAAGATCTTTTCTATCTGTTGGAACTAATTGTTGACCACCATCGGATCCATTATTCCCACAAAAATAAGTGGATTGTGTGCCGTAAAATGTTAGAGGTTATTCAAGCCTTCTTGGCCCACGTTGGAGTTAGCTTGTGCAAAGGTAGTAGCCGTTGTGCCTATAGCCTCCATGAAAGTTTGTTGATCAAAGGCCGGTAGTGGTTCGTTGTTATTCCACCCACTCTCTTGACCGTTTCGATGTCATCTTCCTCTATTTTTCATCTACACACACGTAAAGATAGTAATAGAATACTAATTTAGCATTCCGAAGTTAGGGATCAAAGTCAAAACATTGAGATTTCTCTATGTATCTCACTAGTAAGGTGTGCGTCATCCATTAGTAGACATCTATACCATGAGCCTTCCCATTCCTTCTTTTCTAACCCCCAAAGTTATGTTTTTTAACCCTAATGACCTATTTTCATCCAAACTTAATCATGTCTATAATTCATATAGTACATAACATTTAGAATTTAATGCACACAACATATAATATATAATGGATGCAATGTCTTAGACTCATGCCCTACAAGCCCTAGGTAAATCGAAAATTTAGACTCTGATATCAAACTGTGATGCTCCAAATTGGTAGTCTTTTTCAACTCGTTAATCAACTATCAATCCACGTAGGTACTCGTGATTGTCGCATAACCCCGACACCACGTCATCATATCCCCTTCATGGGAATCGTAACCAAGACAGAGTTTGGGCAGAATCTCTCTTACTAGAGCACTCTCAAATACATAATTTGTACATATATCAATCACTTGACTATTCTAAAGTCTAATTCCCATCAATTTTCACCCGTCTATATTCACTAATTAGAAATTAAATTCATTCAATCTTATTTCAATTTACTATATAGACACAATGATCAAAATTTTGTTTTGGTGTATTATTTCAGTTAGGGGTGATAATCGAACTGAATTTGAGCTTAAATCTTCGATTATTTACACATAAACGAGCTTAAAAAAATGTTCAAACTTGTCTCGTTTAACAACTCTAATTTCGATACAAAAAAATATTTTAGAAACAAATAAAAATTAATAATTATTTTTAATATATTAGTCAAAATATACCAAAAATATCTTAAAATACTTCAAAATATTCCAAAGACATCGTGAAAATATATGAAAATATCTTGAAATAATATAGATCACCTCAAAATATTAAAATTTTATTTTAATTATTTGTTTTTTTTGATTTCTTTAATATATATTTAATAATTTAATTAAATGAGTATAAATGATGTGAACTTAATAATTAATTGAATGATTATAAATGGAATGAATTTAATAATTTGAAATAAAATAATTAAATGGGATGAAAAAACAAATTTACTGTGCAAGAATAGACCCACCTAAAAAAAGGTGACCGACCAGGATTTTATTGACAAAAGAAAGAAAGGAAAATTGACGATGAAATCTGCTCTGTGATAAAACGTAACCTTTTTAAACTCGAGCACTTTAGCACACGATCACTTTTTTATTCCACTAGATCAGATGAGAAACGTCGATTGAAAGGCGATGATCTTATTCCCACGGTTCAGATGACCTCTTTAGGAAGCTCTATTTGTTCATTCAGTAGTGCCTATAATCGTCATTTCAACTTAAAGCAGATCAGATCAATTTTATTCTCTGTTCGGCGTACAGTAGTAATCGTCGTCGGCGACGTCCGTTGACGAGAGATTACCCAAACTCTACCCTAAACGATGCTCAAACCTTTGGTTCTCTCTCTCCTTCAAGTCTTACTTCTCCAAACCCTAGCATTAACTCTCGCAATCTCTACTCCACTTTTCAATATTTCTCACTTCAGCTACCCGAAGATCGGTGAAGAACTTCGCCCCGAACCCTCTCTCTTCTTAAAGGTGTGATTTATTACTGTAAAATCGTATTATTTAAGTCTCGATTATAGGTTAATTTGTTGTTTAATTGTGTTTTTAGGATGTGTTGGATGTGATTTCGGAGTGGCAAAAGTGGAATCTGGAGGACATTAGGGTTTCGAAATTGGATGTGAGGAAGGCCAAGTATGGGACTTTGCAGAGGTATGAGATTCGGATTCGATTTGGGAAGGGCAAGTTGGTTTTCAAATTGTTGGACGAAGAGTCTGTGTGGAAGAAGTTTAAGACGGGGAGAGGTGATTTTGAGTCTTTGGTTAAGGAAGTTGGTTCCAAGGCAGTGCTCGATGCGTTTCGAGTGCAAGGGCCTTTTGAATTACGCGTTGGTGGAGATGATGAACTCTCGCTGATGTTGCCGGTATGCTTTTGTCTTTGTTCTTATAGAGTGTGATGTGTTTTGGCTACTGAGAAAAGCAAACGTTAATTGAATGGATTTGATTGCTCTGTTTTGATTTTTCGGAAGCTGTGATTTTTTTTTAATGGGTTTTTTTAGAAGTTCTTGTTCATCCCAGTTGTATTGAAGTCTACCGTATCTAGTTGTGGGAATGTGTGCTATTTGATCTTATTTTCTTTTTCATGTTTTTATCTTACTGCATCAGCTGTAGTTGGATTTGGGTATATTGCCGGAGTGGTGGTGTGAGAGTGTTCTGGTTTGTGAAGTAACAAACAGAGAATTTAAGGTGCTAATTGAATCCTATTAATGTCAATTGTGCACTGCATGCCCTCTCGATTTTCCGGCTTCATTCATTACTTTGACATCTAGTTTGCAATGAACATATTGATGCACTCTATAATAGGCATTAACATTGCCTCAAGAATACATAGTTCTGACTAATCTTTGTATAGCCTTCAAGTAACATGCGTGAAATACAAAGGAGAAACTAAGGCATACCAGTTGTGGATTCTGAGCCCCTTGTGTTGGAACAACTTGGATTCCAATTCCGCTGAAGTATTCAGCTGAAGTATTCAGCTTGATTGATTGGAGATATAAGCATATTTTGCATGCCAGTGGGAAGGGTGCAATGCTTATGGCTTCAGCGTTCAGGCTTGGAAACAAGTGAAATGACTAATGGAAACAAAAGACTCATTTCGTGCTAATCTTTGATACATTTCCTTATGTTTTGATCTAAATAGAGTACCAAGATTTGGCCCTCATGGCCATCTAGATATATTCAGAAGTTCTTATGAAGATCTGATGTTTGACAAGCATCCTTCAGATTGTCCTATCATTAATGCTTGATTGATTCTTCATAAACATCCATTAAAAAGATTGCATGGGTGTATAGTCGCACTACATTTGGAATGTTATCATGTTATAAGTGCTGTAATGTTTGCACTTAATTCCTGACTCTGTATTGTGGTGCCTTTGTCATATGAGGAAACCAATTTTTCTGAAACTCTGAAGGACTAGATGCTTTGATGTTGCTAAGGTTTGCAAAAGTGAATATTGCTGTTCACCTGGTGCATCTAGTCAAATTCATTTTCTTGTTCATATGTCCCCAAGGTTGCTTCTATGTATTAAATATGATATCTTTTGACCATCATTCATACAAATGGTATGCAGTTTGGATGTTGTTTTCCTTCCAGCTTTGCCACCCTGCAACTAAAGATGTATGTTATTATGAATTCTTGTTCTTGTCTATGTCTTGTAAGAGGATCTAAATGATGATTATAGATCATTGAAAACATTCTCCTTCAATTTCCTGCCTTTCTCTGTAAGTGATATGCCTTTTCATCAAATAAGAAGCCTTGATGTTTCTGTGTGGATAGAACTTCATGTTTGGTTGCATTCTAATATGTTGCTTTGGGAATCATTAAGCTAAAACACATCTAATTATCCCGGAGTGTTTCTATGTTGCTCCTACTAACTTTTCACACTTTTTGGCCATTTTTTATCAGCTGAATACTACCCATACTGGTCTGAAACGGATCCTGGTTGGTGAAGGCATTACTTTAGAAGTGAGAGGTGCTCAAGAAATGTCTCTGTATCACGCATCTGATCTTCAGCAACAAGTGAATGGAAGTACTTTAGTTGATAGGGCGAGAAATAATTTTGGGTCATTTTTGCATTCATTATGTATGCGGTTACTTCCTCTACGTGTTCTAGGCTCTGCATCAGTGGTTGCCTACAAAACTCAAAACCCTGATACCTATGTTGAAACTGCTTTCCTTTCCAGGGAGACAATTGAGTTGCTGCCAGCGAAGTGTTACATTAGACATATGTACAAGCAGCGAGGCTGCCCTATCGATTCCTTAGGCTTGAGGATAGCATTACTTGGAAAAATTTTCCGGAGTCTAAAACTTAACAGAACCAATCAGAATGCAATTTTGGGTTTTGTGAATGCAAAAATAAAAGCATCCACCATTTTTAGCTTCCAATTGGAAATAGAAAGGGATATCAGGAGCAATGACACTTTCTGGTCTACAGTGGCTGAGTGGAGAACAAGGCCAATTGTTGAAAGTGCATGGTTTGAAGTAGTGGCAAGAATTGAAGCAGAAAGGTTAAAGCCCTTCGTCGTTAAGAAGATGAAACCTTTCACTGTTGTGGAGTCATCGGCTTGGAGTAATTTGATGTCCAATGTTTCCTTTACCAATATCCCACCAATACTTGTTCCTCCAGAGGCTCTGACGCTAGATGTGAAATGGTAGGGGAAATAACAGGGGCTTCTGTTGGGAGGTTCACTTATCACACAATGTGCTATGACTGTACTCTTTCCTACCTCTTGTATGGTTAGTGTAATGTATACTTGTGATTTGTAAACAGTATAATCATTCAGTTATGAAAAAGAAAAAGATTACCATTTCTTTTTGATAAATGTGATGCCAGATTGAACATTGTTCTAAGCTATCTTGACGAGTTAAACGGTATATTTTCCTTTCCATTAGCAGTGTACAACACTTTCTCAATTTGATTGCTATGATTTTCTAAATGAAGGTTCCGTTTGTTAAAATCTCGTTCCAAATGGAGAAAAACACTGATCCTTGATCTTTATCCAACACCCGGAAGAGTTGCTTAGATGCAAAATTTCTTTAATTGAAGGGTACATGGTGAGCTAGTTTTAGGACGGTGCAAGTAAGACGTAAAATACCTAACCGCTACCCATTTCAATTTTTATCTTAGCTTCACCGCCGCTATTAGAATCTACCTGCTCTTCCTTCTTGTATCTATACCAAGATGAACATACCAAATAAAACCCAAAATTGACTATGCTCAACCCTGACAATAACCAGTAGAAGTAGTTCAGCTCATCTCTGTTCAGATTATTATTTGCCAACCACCCACCACTGGCCTTGTTCACCACCTCCACCATAACTGAGCTTGTGAAGTACCCAAATGCCAATGAACACCAAGAGATTGCTGTGCTCAGGGACTTCATGCCTAATGAGCTTTCTGAGTAGAAGAACTCTAGCAGTCCCACCAATGTAAACATGTCAGCTATTCCGAATATAGCATACTGAAACCCTAGCCAGAACACACTTATTGGCAAAGGATCCGCGGAATCAACCATGTTGTGCTTTTCAGCCACGTTTTTCCGACGGGTTTCTATGATCCCAGCCACTGCCATAGAAATGGCCGAGAGCACCAACCCCACTCCAATCCGTTGGAGGTATCGAATCCCAGTTGGAATCCCTGTGAACTTCCTGGCTAGCGGAACGAACACTCTGTCGTACAATGGGATTGAAACAAACATGAATGCTAGGGGGATTACTGGAATTGAGGCTCCAGGCACTTGAAAGCCAAGAAGGCTTCTGTCCATGGTACTGCTTTGTTGGATGGTAAAAGTTTGGAGTTGAGCCAAACATGTGTTCATGAGGATAGTGCTTAGTATAATTGGGAGCATGCGAACTATAATTTTAGTTTCTTCAACTTGTGTCACTGTGCACATCCTCCAGGGTCCAGGCATACTGGGCGTGGATGCATCATGAACAACAATCGCTGCCCGATCGAAAAATCTGTCAAAAGGTTGGTGGGTTAATTTAATTAGTGAATCACACTTGTTTTTAGCTACTGTACGCATTCAAATATTTGAATCTAGAAGTTGAACGAAATACTTGAATTGAGCCGTTCTTTGAAGAATTTCAGCTCCTATTCCAGCTTCTTTATCACGTGTCTCATGCAATTTTTCTGCCATCGCTGGTATTGGAAGCTTTCGGTTTCTGATGGCAGCCACAAATACCTGAAACCCGGAGGATTAATCTGTAAAACAATTCTTTCTATGCAACTTGCACCAACTTTTAGATCAATACGAGCCACAGATCATGTATAGACTTGTTTAACCATGTACACCTGTATAATGCGGATAATAGGGCTTCCCTTGGGCTTATTATTCCGATAAATTGATCTCCCCATGGTGAGGAACAATATACCCGCCAGGACAGCTATGGTGGACACACCAAAGCTCCAATCCCATCCCTGGTTGGTACTTATCCAAACTAGGAATGTCACACCAAGCATAGCTCCGATTGTGATAGAAAACAACAACCAGTTAAAGAAGCTTGAAAGCGAAGCTGCCTCCTTGGGGTCCTTCTCGTCGAATTGATCAGCTCCCAGGGATGGTAGAGCCGCCTTAATCCCACTAGTCCCGAGTGCAACCAGATACAGACTGGTGAAAAGGATTGCGGTCTGGCCGCTGGTTGCAGCCTCACATTGATTCATTTTGCTTGGTGGAACATCCTTGCAGGGAAAGGGTCTCAGTTGATGGAAGTGTGCTTGTACTGTTAGGAGGGCGTATCCCTGAAAACTCATCGATATACAGTGTCAACCAAACTGATAGACCTGTAAGTTTTCTATGCAGTGAATTGTTGTTTATTTTGATGTTTTGCCTTGAAAATTACTGTTTATTCAGCACCAAAAAGAGTTAATTTAAATTTATTTGATTCGAAAACATTGATGATTGATCTGTGATGACAAAACGTTTTCAAAATTTGTTTTCTGTTTTGTGCCTTTGTACTTGCTCTAAAATATGGGTAATTCGGAATTCTTTTCCTTTCCAATTAGTATATGGCCAAGCTATCATGTATCATGTGAACTTAGTTAAATAACCTGGAAAAAAAGTAGCCAGCTACATGGTACACTTTAAAAAACCTGTCCTGCATATGATTAACATTGCTGTAGCATGATTTCTCACATGGTATAGTTCATATTATATACGTGATTATCGATACTAGTTCTATGAGCCAAAGTTATTTAACTTTTTCAACATAGTTCAGACCACCTGCACCGGCTGTCTCCGGATCATTTGTAACACTTTGACCAAATACCCAATTATATACATGAATATATTAACGATTGATTTTTCAGATCGCAAACACCCATTTTCTGAAGATAAGAAAAGCTTACTTCATCTTTTTTCTAGAGGGTAATCTAATCACCATAAGTAATTTGCTTGTACTCTTTTGTTTGCTTTTCATTTGTTCTATTTATATGTATTTGAGGTTCTTAGGCTGCAAGAGTTTAAATTAAGCTTAGCTCATGCATATATAGCTACTTGTTTCTCAGAGGGAGGCCAGAATGGAACTTAACATACCAGTATTTCTATGGATCCAAACAGAACACAAGTCTTGAATCTGGACAAGTAGGTGTCGCAGATGAATCCTCCAAATAACGATAGCAGAAAAGCAGTCCCCATGAAGTTGGTTAGCGTGGTGGCCGATTTTGCCAAGCTGAAATTCATGTAGCCGTAGAAGTAAGTTACAAGGCTCACGGCATTGGAGATAAACGCCATGTTCTCAAGCCCCGCGGTTGCTGCATCCATCAACAACAGCAACCACTCAAATTGGTCAGTAACTTACATTAATTAAGACCCAATTCGTCAATGTGTGCAAAACAAAAGTCTTAACAGAGGACTGGGTAATTAATAGAAACTTCTTATACCATAGACAAATAGAGCTGCTCTTGTTCCTCCCAGCTTCACTTGTTGTTTAGGTTGGTTTTTAGCATCTCTGCAAATGCCCTGGACACAAGAAAGAACCTAATTAGCCAAGAAAAGTTGTGCTTGGTCTTGGAGAGAGAGAGAGAGAGAGAATATAGTGGTGATCTTGAGAGCAATGCAGAAAGGTGGACTCATGATTAAGTTGGGTCAGATTTCTCTTCTGTACGTATAAAATGTCAATGCCTCCACCTTCCTCCAACAGTCTTGAGACCACCTGATTTCTGACCAAGAGATTACCATTTTCGTGGAGGGATTGTGCAAACCCAAGAGCCAAAAACACGAAATGTCGCTTCGAAGTCAATGGCAATGGCAGCTTGTGGGGATTAATGTTATTTCCATTTGTTTGTTTATATAGAGCTAGAGCAGTTGTTGACTTTCTAGTCTACTTGTCTTCCCTCGCACAATGACAAGGCATGCTCAATGGAATCAAATGGCATCTACGGCTCTATATTTTTGGAAAAACATTGTGGGTTAGTGGATGATACTTTTTGTTTCTTATGATTGATGAATCTCTCTGCTTCTCTGTCTCTCTCTCTCTCTCTCTCTCACACACACACACACACACAATACAATAGACGTTTTTTGTTTTGACTTTATTATTTAACATAATTATATGCAGATTATGCTGAGTCTTGAGTATAATACTAAGTCGCACGTCAGAGCTTGCTTATTAGGTGAAATAATGACTCTTCCTATTGGTGCCATATATTATGTACGTACATGCATGATCAAATCAATCAAACAGGTTTAACTGGATATATTGTGAATATTAGTCATTTTTTCCTCTGCCCAATATATTTATAGGGGCAAAATAAATAAGACTAATCTCAACTTGTACCTCGAAAGATCACTTAAATTGTAATTTATATTCTCAAAGTTTTAAAATATCAATTTACATCTTAAAAGATATAAATTTGTATCAATGTGCACCTAAAGCTAACTTTGTCCATTTTTTCGTTAAAAAAAATTATATCATCCAAGTTTAAATATTTTATATTTATGATCCATAAAGAATCCATACATTAATGCTCGTTAAATAACTCTCAATTATATCGTATCATAACATCTTCGTGCCGTATTCAAATCAATAAAAAAAATTTAAATTTTAAAAAAATTATAAAATATCTATTTTTTGCCTTCAATAGTTGTTAAATAATTATTTTATATCTATAGTTAGACACAAATCTTTTGATTGTCCGATTAAATTAAAATTAAATACGAATAATACAATTGTAGACAAAATATAATTATTTAACAAGTATTACAGACAAAAAATAGGTATTTTTAATTTTTTAAAAATTTTAAATAATATTATATAAATTGTTATAAGTGTGAAATATAAGACACAACTCAATTAACTTTTGTTAAAAATATTTTTTATTGACTCAAATATGGTACAAAAATGTTATGATAGTATACAATTAAGAGTTATTTAATGAATATTAATTGATGAAATTCTTTTTGAATCATAAATGTAAAATATTTAAATTTTAAGAGGTGTAATTTATAATTAATCCACACTTTTTAACGGCAAAATAGATGCTAGTTAATCTCAGGTGCATATTGATCCGCATGTATATCTTTCAAAGTGTAAATTAATATTTTTAAACTTTAAAAGTGTAAATTGAGATTCAAATGATATTTGAAGGTGCAAGTTGAGATTATTCCAAATAAATAAGAGATAGTCCAGTATGCAAAGACTCTTATTATATCCATTACTTCTATTCTCGCATCACGGAACCCCGTTCCAAAGCAAATTAGGAGGAAGAAGTGATCTCCTTATACTTTTACAGTATTGTAAATCGAGGAGGACGAAGGAGAACACTTTAATTATGTAGGTAATCGTACTAGGTGGATTATGTAATAAGAAATGATGTAGATGGAGTCTCTTTTATATAATCAAACTTAGCTGATTGCATCTCAAAATTTTAATACAGTATAAACCTCGTCTCCTAACTCCTAGTAAGCATAGGAGACTAGGGTGCAAGTGTATGTTGTGGCTTATTTCATGCATTCGTCAATGATTTGTTTAATTTAATGAAGTTATATTTTTTATGTTGGCCGGCTAACCATATTTTTATGTTCTTTGGTTACGGCCAAATTGTAGCGTTTCAAAGGCATGCTGCTGTAGTGACGAATGTAACATCATTCTCTTAAAAATGGAGCAAACGTATGTGAGAGAGAAAGAGAAGGGGGGGGGGGGAGTCCATCAACTCTACCGGAAGGTATTGTGTTGAAAATAGTGAATAATTCATATTCACTAAACACTTACACAACATATTAGAACAGATATAATCTAATTTAGGACACTTCAATACACTGTAGGCTTGTTATTGTGGCTATTACTTGCAATATTAAGCTGCTGAATCATCTAAACTAAAGAAAGAGTGTCCGAATCAACTCACGTGCATTTCAACTAATTCTCTTTCTAGTCCGGTTAAAGGCAGAACATTCACGCTGGATATTCATAAGAGATAAATCTTTTATGCAAAGGGTTGCCACACAAGGGTATTCACATAAGGACTTGTCAAAATTCGAACATATTGAATTTATATCCATATTTGATTTCTCACCTAATGTCCTTTCTTCACTTCTTGTTAGCTAACTATAATTCCTTGAAAAAGATTATATTAGCTGAACTTGGTCCTATTATATAAAATAAGTTACATTTGATTAGAAATCATTGTAGAAAGAGTTCGGGTTAAAGCTATTATAAAGGTTTTAGAGCCGTTGAGGTGATGATTCTGTTGACAGTCTAAAAACGAATATTCATTGACCACGAGCTGCTAATAATTATGACCCATTTTTCTACAGTACTTTTTTGTGATATATTATATAGCCTAATTCGGTTGGTTGATGACTTTTTTTCCATAATGATGGTATTTGGTGCGTGAACACTACTGTTTTCAAGATTCTTATAGAGCCAAAACGTGACACCAAACTCTCAGTAGGCAGAGAAAGTTTCAACAACATGAAGATCAGAATAATAACAAGAAGAAAGTTGACCCAGGCGGAGCAAGGTGGGGAATCCATGGCCGTTCCAGTGCCTAAGACATGATAGAGAAAAAGGAAGTTATCCATTTATTTAATGCCCTGTTTGATAAGAAGGATGAAAAATAGAAATGATTAAAAGTAGGATGTATACACTTTCTATCCTTCAAAGATGAAAAGTTAGAATGATATATTTTCTTTCCTTTGTATTTGGTTAATGGATGAAAAATAAAAATGACTAATTTTTTTTTTGTGCCGGCTAAGATTGGGGGTGATAATCAAGTCATGTCGTGTCAGATTTGTGTTGAATCATAAAATTATGAGAATTTTACATTTTTTGTTCGTGTGTTAGGTCATTTTTCAATTCGTGTGGAGTTATAATTAAGTTTATGACATAAAATTTGTGTCGAGTTCAAGTCGTGTCATCGTGTTGAGTTGAAAATTTTCAATCTTAAAATAAAAAAAATATTTTTTAATTTAAAATTTATATATATATATATATATATATATATATACACACACACACACATATTTTTTCATTATATTTTTATATGAAATTAATGTATACATAATATATAAACAAATAAGATACATATCAATACAAATAATTAACTTTCCATCCATTTTCTGTCCGATTTTAAAGGAATTGATTTTAGTGAGTTGGAAGGAAAGTTAATTCATCCACTTTTTCATCCTTCCTTACCAAACATAATGTTTTATTTATCCCTCAAACTTTACATCATTTCATTTTTTTTATCATACCAAACGGAACATAAGAGTATAATTTTCAATACAAAATGGATCAAACATTAAGTTAATAGGTTAAGATTGATTATGTCTTAATACGAATTTAAAGTAATACGTTCTTCTAACTCAGAGAATAAACGAGTCAATTTAATGTCCGACATGAATAACCCAATTTTGAATTCACAAAGACAATTTGCCTGTATAATATGAGAAAAAAAAATGCCAATGATTTTCATGTGGTATTTCATGACACTCGTATCATATAAATCTTTGGAGAAGTAAAAAATTATTTACTTGATTTTGTAAGCATGTGGCCTGAATGAAACTTTAGTTTTGTAAAAATATGAATAGTTTGTTTTATTGAGAGAAAGGAATCTTGGTTGTAAGGTTTTTAGTTTAAAAATATTATCTGGACATAATTTACTGATTAAACTAATTACTATCATTCTATCGGTAGTGAGTCTAAATTAATTTTAAAATTCACTGTCAATCCAATTATAAATTAATAAATTAAATTTAAACAATATTACTCCAGTTTATGGTTTATGCATGTCAAGTTGAACAAATATTAAAAAAAAAAAAAACCTTGGATTGGTTTTTTTTTCATTCCCAAGGCCTAATTCTCCATTTTTATCCTGAAATAATGAATTGAATTCGTATAGGTATTTTGGATATTTTTATTGAAATAACTTTTTTGGCTATATTTTTTGTCACTCCACCCATTTCATAAGTATTCGACCTGGTTTAACAACAATTACTCAATATTTAGGGATTCTTTCTTCGAACTCATATACTCAATATTTAGGAATTCTTTCTTCGAACTCATATATGTTTCTGTGAGTCTTATTATAATTGGTTTGTTTGAAAATATTCGTGTCATTACTTGTCGATTTGCTTTAATTTGTCTAGTTGTGATCCAAGTAAGTTTAAATGGTTGAAAAGCATATTGACCGAAACAAATATGACTACCACGACAAGGGATCTTCCAAAAATGACAGCAGTATCCTAGTAAAATAATCCAAATGGATATTAAAAAAATAAAACTTTGAACACACTTCATTTTATATTAACTATATAACAAGAGGCCTGGGTATGTAAAATACAGGGGTTGCTTGTAAGAGGGGGCAAAAACATAAATAAAAAACTTAATCAATTGATATTAAAAAAATTTCCAAACCTCCATTCGTATTAAATAGCAGAGGTATTGTATTTGTTCAATAAACACAAGTTAAGACATTCCGTATCTGTTTTATTCAATATCGAAATGAACATTCCTTTCACAATTAGAGGCAAATAAACCACTAACTTACCAGAGGGAGAACCAAAAAAAAAGGGCCATTGTACATTTTTGAAAACTTTGGGGGGCAATGAAACAAATTGGACATTATAATATTTTATTTAAACTATGTATTGAAGTCTTCCCAAGGAGTCGCACATTAAAGAGTAGCTTCGCCCCTGCCGTTTGTTATGATAGACAAACAAAGGGTCATGAACAGTCATTCGTGATTAAAATTGAGCTTTGGCATATTGTCATTGTCCTACAAGTTGTATATGGTGTGTAACCTTTAAGATAGTCGATTCGTATCGTGTTTTGTTGAATTTATGTCGATTTATTTGTTCAACATGTTTAACAAGATTATTCTTTTACTATCCAAACCTACGAAGATTAAATTCAAATTATTTGATTTTATATTGATTTTGTATTGAATTCACCAAGAGTTGTGTATAGAAGAATTACAAGGACATACTACCAAATATGGTGGTTTGGTTGTCTCTATTTGTTAGAATAAGAACACAATTCATTTTCCATGTTTGGTAAGTGATACAAATATATACAACATCCACAAATTAATCACAAATATCATCAGATATTTGTAATGAAATTACTTAAACCCACCCACCCCATGGATTTATTGAAACCTTTTACATGGGTTTTACTTGTTGGCTTATTATAGGTCGGGATTTAGTTCATAGGCTTGAAATCTACAAACAAATAAGGAATAAGGTGATGCATTACACTATTTTTAACAAAACCCATTTTATAAATCCCACCTAAACTCGTGAACCAAACATGCACATTAAGTGTCACGTTCTCTAGATTAAATTGTTGGGTTAAGAATTCAGGATCAGAATCCACCTTTTGCAGTATAGTGTGCAATCCATCTTGCTCATTGGGGGAAAAAAACACAGAGGGAATGCCCTTGTGTCGTTCCCTCTTTGATAATTCGAAATCGAGGGCTTTGAAATCATTGAATGATCCAAAAAGGTAACTTTCGTAGTTTTTTTTTTTTAAATTTTTTTTTTTTTGGGAGAGGGAGGGAAGGAGACTTGAACCCTTGACCTCAAGAAGGCAAAACCTTCACAAGACAAAAAATATCATTGGACCAAAAGTTTATTGGTAACTTTTGTAATTTGCCTTCATTACTTTTTCATATAATTTCACTCAATGGTAGATTATCCACTATATATTCATGTAAGATTTATTATTTATATGTAGACTCCTCGCCTATATACACGGTTGATGATCTATCATTGAATGAAATTGAGTAAAAGTTTAATAGTCTAAATCCCATTCAAAACAATTCAAAACAACAAATTTGTAAAACTGATTTCCAGCAAAAATGAGTTCTAAAATTACAAGCAAATAGACTCGATTACCAATTACAAGTAGACCTTAGTCTAGATATATTTATGTAATCAATATTAAAACACAACATTATGAGAAATCAGGCGAAACAACTCCTTTGTTTCCCTCTCCCTTGGTCGATGATGAAAAACCCTCCAATTGAAGCACAAATTTGAGATCTTAGATCTCACATCTCAGGAACTTCGATTGAAATTTGAAACTCTCACCTGGGGATGGTCTTAAACGGTAACACACGCACACTCTTTCTCTTTCTTTATATATATATAGATTGTGCTGAATATTTGAAAAAAAATTATGGTATTTTTTTTAATTTTTTGGGTTATGTCCATCTCTGACAGTCTGCTTGGACTCTGATTAATGGAGTCAGAGTTCGGATTTATGCCATCCAATTCCATCGGAGTCGAAGCCCACCCACCCTAGGCATGAACAATAATGATAGAGTGATGGTACTTAGACCTAATTGATTAAACTAATAAATTATTATTATTGGATAGATAATAGATTCTAATATTGATTAGCCTCGACCAGTTCATTGATTGTTATACATTAGATTAATAAATTAATTTAACTAATTACGTATAAATTAGACTCTTCATAACGTAAGCAACTACAACAAATTTTGAGTTTGATTGGGCTAGCCCAACCTGTTGGAGTAGGCCCAAACACTAGAGAGAGAGAGATGCTCATGGATCAAAATTGTTTAAATGCGCTCATTCCCGCTCAGACCAATCCACTCTCCATTCTCTCTCTCTCTCTCTGCTGGAACACGCGTACAATTCATATGTAATGGAAGAAGGATCCACAGAAGTCCTCTCAGTCTCCGAGCTCGTCCGACGATCTCGCCCACTCACCGGCGGATCATCGGTCCTTCCCAGCCGTTCGATCTCTTCTTCAGAACCTTCCAATGAACCTAAAAAACCCTCCGGTCCCACAAACCCCAAAAACCCTAACTCGAAAATCCTCAAATCTCTGAACCACCCAACAATCCTCGTTGGAACCCTAACCCTACCTTCTCACAACAACAATAGCACTTCGAATTCAACTCTTCACTGCTCAAATACCAGTTGTTTTTCATTCTCCGATGGCACAGCCACCGTTTGCTGTGACCTTATTGATCATCATCCTCGAATTATAGGAAAAGTGATGCATGTTCTTGCTTGGAATTTTATTCCTTTCAAATGTGGAGGTGGGTTTTTGGAAATTATCCGGTGGAGTGTTCTGGAATCTTCTTGTGGACCCGAAGCATTTGCTTTGTTTTCAGGTTCATGTACTGACTGTAAAGATATTCCCAAATCTCACTATTACACTCACGGTTCATTACAATCGGTTAGCCCTCTTTCCGTTGTTCCGTGTACAATTCAGGGGACGTGTTCTGGGTCCAATTCTGGTGGTTCAAGAAATATTTGTGGTTTTCTTGTGAATATCTTGGTTTGTGAGTGCAAATTGTGCCACTCAAAAGATTCTGAAAGGGTATTGAAAGATTTACGTGAACAGAAAAATAATAGTCATTGTTTTGAGAAACCTGTGATTGTCTACTTCTGTGGGTCGGCTTCATCATGGCATCCAGTAATTTCCAAATTGATTGGGTGTGTCGTTTTGGTATCAGGTTTGAAGAAGAAATTAATTTATATGGAGAAAGGGGAGTCTCAGTTGATGTATGTGACCACAGAGAAAGCTTTGTTGCATCTTTCTAAGTTTCCAAATCAGCGGCTTCCAATTCCAAAGACTGTTATTAAAGGTAGGGGAGAGGTGGGTGGATATGTTGGCACAGTTACAGGCATTTATATGCATGGCATGGTTGTGGAGCTGGATCAAGAAGTAATGCTGTTACTAACAGACCCGCAACTCACTGTGCCACATAGTGTGAGAGTGGGTGCTATTGTATGTGAAGTAACTTTTCTAAATTTGTTTCCCTTGAGTTCATTTGGATAAATTTAGGGGCTGTACTCCATGAGTGGAGCAGGTGTTAGATTTCATAAACACTGCGGGTGTATGTGCTATTTTTTCCTAATGGATGGCTCCTTTGCAGGTATCGGTGAGAAATGTCCATTTTGTGAATCCCAGATTTTCTTGGACAAAAATACTTATACTTGGTGCTTGCATGAAAACTAGCATGTATGTGCAATCATTCTCCCCGATGGAAACTGGGTTAGTGTTTCCAAACTAAATTTTGGCCTCTTTGTCATCTTGAGAATATCTGTATACTGTCTTTTCCTGTTTTAACATTTAATTTCATGCATTATATGCCGCAGGTGCCATATTGGTTCACAATTGCAGAGCCTTTTAGGGAAATTTATTGACTCCGTGGTATTTTCTGCAAGACTTTGGTATGAGAGTAAAGGATATTGCTAGATTTTGTTCACAGTTTTTGACATTCTTTTCTTTTTTATTTTTTTTTGACTCAAAATGCTTTTCTTTCAGGGTATTACTTGTCATCTCATGTTTTAGGAAAAAGTTTGCGGGTATATTGTCTGAGAAGGAGATCTTAGGATCAAAACATGTAATTTGCTTGCTTTTGATCTTAATGCCTTCATTTGCATTGTTTATTCTTTGAAGCCTGTTGTTCCATCCTTTACTGTATCATATTATGCTGAGCTGATGTGGACAGTTGCAAGGTGTTACCAGAAGGAAGGATTGGCTCAAAAATTTGCTAGATCTCATTTGCCACTGTCAAACTTCCATGTTCGGGTAATTCAAGAAGCTTGCTTTGGATCAAATGAGAATGTGTTTATTGTTTTCTATTTGATTCTTACCTTCTGTAATCTGTTTCTTTTGGCAGCATGGAGTATTTATGGAATACTGTAAGCATGATTCATGTGGCTGTGGCAATGAATTGAGTTATGGTCACTTGAAATTGGTTAGTTTTGGGGCTATACGATGTAAATCTTACAGCTAGCTGGGATTGTTTTACCTTAGTAAAGAATAAAATTTGGTGTTCGTGCCATTCTTTCAGGCAGTACCCATCTCTAATTTCATCAGTCACTGCGAGACCTCCTGGACAAAATTGTTGCTAGAATGGGAGACTGATTTGGATTTAATAGGTGATGACAATCTATATTGCCCTATATCCTGTGAAGGGAGAACTTATGGTCCGTCAATTAGAAGGATTTTGCATGGTGAAAATAATGTTGTTTTGCTTGGAAAATTAGAGGTTAGTAGTTCTTTTCTGATTTTGTATATAGAGTTTAATAAAGTTCTATGCATTTCTCCAGTTCTCTGAGCTTGCTATGTGATATACTGACATTCAAATTGAGTGTGCATATGCTAGTAAAGTATGTAGTACATCTATGTTTGGTCAACACTAGCAGTGCAGAACATAGATAAGGAGATGGAGTACAAATGTAACTGAAAATTTCAGCCTATGGCAGGATAGGATACTGTAGTGCTAAAATGATTTCGAAATTCTTGGTACTTGCATCGATCTAGAAATAGAAGTTCATGACTCATGCTTAACTTGAACCTTGTAATCCTTACTCCGATAAATGCAAAAACTAAGCAAGTGGTGATGTTCTGTGATAAGTTCTGATCTTGGGAATGTACTTATTATTAGATTTCCCCATCTTCCGGGAGGTTACAGTTGATTGATGCAACTGGTAGCATTGATGTTGTTATACCAGACCTTTCATCAAGTTGGAATATCAACAGCATATATGAGGTGATGCTATATTTTCCCTTTCTATCCTCTGTCATGTAGCTCCTGGACTTTGATTGAAGTTGCAAGGCTTTTCTATGACAGAACCTTCTGCTATGCTTTTTTAGGTAAATGACTTCACTGTTGTAATGGAAGGCATACCTGAGAAAGTCAACCATTTGGGTTCGACCTTGAAGGAATCATTTTCATGCAGAAATATATTTAACAGTGTTCACTTGGTGAGAGTTATAAAGTTAACAAGTTATCTATACTACCATTTAAGAGATCAAAGTTCTAGAAGCTTTCCTTTCTATCCTTACATGGATGGAAAGGGAAATTTTGAGGAGCTTAAAAGTGGAAGATTTCACGTGCTCTGGATAACGCACAAATTTCCTGTGCTACAAAAGGTACAGTTTTGTTGCAAACACTAGATTGAAAAAGATGGTTGGGATAGGCATTCTTTCTCATAAATTTCTTCATTCATATACATGTTTTCTCAGTTTCAAGGTGATCAAGTTATTTCAAACAGGTCAAGCATACACGCTGAGGCCAGAATCCTTCCCTGGGACTTGTTTCTTGCTGAGAAAGATAGAGATGCATGTCCAAGTAAGCTTTCTGCGGGACACTCGAGACAACCCGCAGAAGGTTATGCAAGTATATATTATGAGGAATGTGTTGCTCACAAGAGATGCAAAATCGATAGGGCATCTGGTGGGGCACTGAGCTGTGGCTTAAGAGAGACAAGAAATGGATCATGGTGCCGGATGAATTGTTGCTCAAGTGCTTGCAAGATATGTCAAGAGGAGCTGAAATGTTGTGATTTGAGGTCTCCGTGCGAACTTCCATGCTTCGTTACTTGTAGAGATGTTAATGGTCCCAGTCCCATTGGTTCAGGAATCTTGCATTGCACAAAAACTAATTTAAAGGTTAATTCTGGTTGCAATTTGAATGGATTGAAGGTATTACTGGAGTTTCACCCCGAAAGCTTTTGCAAGTATGAGGTGCGCTTCTATCCTTTTAACATTGTGTTTTGTGTTTCTACTGCCAGTGTAACCGAAGCTGTCTTTGTCTTCATCTAAATTGCAGTTATTGAGGATTGGTGGCTATTACCTCATAAAGCCGCATAAGGAAGATCCATTATGTGCATCTGAGGACTTCAATGCTGTCAGTGGTGGTAGAATAGTTATCACTTCTAGAACTAATCTGTGGAGCCTTTCATTCTCTTCTGATGAGGTTTTCCCTAGTGTAGATCCATCACATGTTTCTTCATTCCACAGTTCATTTGTCAGCAGTAAGGAGTTTCTATCTGAAGGTTCTCATAGAAATGATTCTCCATTGCTAAGATTTAACAGTGGATGCCCTGAAATCTGTTCAGATATCTCTCTCTCTCTCTCGTCTGATGTTCTAAGTCTTGTCGAGATAGATCTTAAGTCGTTGGAAGAAGGTCTAATCAAGCCATCTGTCTCACTTGAGGGGGTGGATAACATTTCTCGGGGCATTGGGAGTATGATGACTACGTCTGTGCAATCTTCTGGAACATATGATGCCTATTGCCATTTGCCTGAGGGAAATCTAATATCTTTGCATGGACACGTGTTGGCTGTTCATAATTTGGAGCACAGTTCTCCAGCATCACATTTGAG
The DNA here is from genome assembly GCA_963454935.2 of Ilex paraguariensis. Classification (NCBI taxonomy): domain Eukaryota; kingdom Viridiplantae; phylum Streptophyta; class Magnoliopsida; order Aquifoliales; family Aquifoliaceae; genus Ilex; species Ilex paraguariensis. The sequence continues at coordinate 20,364 of CAUOFW020007031.1, forward strand.
CCAAAAGAGTCCCAGTGATGTTCAGCGACCAAATTTCTTTCAAAGATTAACCAGCAGTATTTGTATCCATGTTTTGGTTGACCTTCACGTTGTAATTGCCAGCTTTCTTCTTATCCTTCATTCTGTGTTTTTAATTTTAGGTAGTTGCAGTTGCTTATGTCATTGTTCAACTGATTAGGTGAAAATTCTTGGTGACTTGAGTCTACATCCATATCCGATTGGATTTGGACCTGGTGTAAATGCAACCTTCCACCGAATACTTGTATTGGGGTACGTACTTTTCAATGCATGTGGCCAAGTTTTGTGCTTAACACTTACCATTTAGCACTTAGTTGCCCTCTCTTTCTTTCTTTTTTTCTTTCCCTTTGAAATATATGGATTGTCACCAATTGTACAAAATTTTCAAAGCAGCCCTGGTGCTTAATTTTCAAACACGGTTGTCAAAACAAATATCAATGTTGATGTAGACAAAATTTTAATCTGTGTAAGAAAGTTGTAAGTTTCTCAATTTTGAAGGAACTGTTATCTAGTGTACACCTATTAACCCGGCCATCTATTATACTTTTTACAGTCAATGACATAATTATGGACAGTTTTTCGGTAGAGGTCATGTTGCAAAGAAAGTGAAGTTTCTTGATTGATGTATTTACTCACTATGATTGTGAGAGCAATAAGTGGGGAATGAGTTTGTAGAAAGCTTAGCATGTATTGAAGCCATAAAAGATATGTGCTTGTCCATTCATATATGCCTGAACATTACCATAGAATCCTTCTTTCTTAAGGAGGGTCCTGATATAAGAATTTCGATTTTGCTTGTCGAATCATGTATGAAATGTATCAATGACCCAATGTGTTCAAGCTCATGCAGTAATTGGCATGCCTGTATTGCCAGCTTTCAGTTGTTTCACTGTGCTATACGTGGGTTTATCAGATTATTCTAAATTCGGTTATAATTTATCCATTGGTTCCCTTAAAGATGTATACTAATTAATTTGAGTAAACTTCAATATTTTCATCAGGCAGAAAGAACTTATGTTGACACCTGCATCTTTCATTGTACTCAACTCGATACAAACAGTCAATGACCGATATATTCTTGAGTGCAATAATTCATCAGCTGCTTCAGGCTTGCACACGGCTTACACTCTGGATACAGTTCCTGCAGCCCTGATATCTGAAATACTGCATAGCTTGGAGCATAAAGCAGTGCAATTCCACTGCAGGGTAAGTCATGCTCTACGTTTAAATTATCATGCTCTACAAAGTGGATGGACTTATCTTTTTATTAGGTTTCTCTCTCAATTGTTCCGAAATGGATAATGTCTATCTCAGACACCAATTTGTATTGTGTTTTCTTGGTTCTTACGTTTTAGCTTTTGGTAATATTCGCAGGTTGTGGCTGTTTATGTCCTGGTGCTGGAGAAGAATAACAAAGTTGTATATTCCCACCCAAACATTCAATCCAGATCACCTGTGATAAATATTTCTCTTGCCGGTTTTGTATTGGGTACGTTTTGTATCATGCCATCAGAGTAAAATCAAATTGAGTGCCTTAAGTTTATGCTCCTGCTTTTTTATTTACTATTTGTACTTCTTTTCATATGGTGGAGTTTGAATCCTTCTCCATCTACAAGTAGCAGTGTTTTTAAGTTTCATCGAATAAATGGTCTGTTTGCTCGACATTAAAAGCTTTGTATCATGATTGGCTTTTCCCCATTTATCATCTCTTCTGCCTACGCATCCCATCACTTGCACTTTAGTGATCCCACCTTGTTCATGATCTCTGTGGAGCCCTCAGATGATTGAATTTGTCTGATGTGCTAATTTTATTGTCAATGGCACTGAGCTATTAGATTGTTTTTCCTCATTCAAGCCTTTGAGAATATTTGTTTTCCATTTG
>CAUOFW020007032.1:0-22262 GCA_963454935.2 Ilex paraguariensis
ATGAACTGAATAAACTATTGTTTGTGTTCAGGGACAAACCAAAAAATTTTTTTAGGGTTGAGCACACTATAACTCATGATTCTATTTTTTTTCTTCCAATAAATAAAAATAATGTAGCATGTTTATTATTTTTGACACCGTATTTGTTAGGAAAAATTATTTAATACAAAAATAGTTAAAAAAATAGTATACATAGACTATGCAAACAAAAAACAATAGGAAAAATATTTAATTATTACTCTTTATAAAACATAGGGCTAATTTTAGCCATCTAAATTTGAACCCAATAAATTTTTATACTTCAAAAACGTTGTTCGATAACTTTATTATCAATGTAATTAAACATATATTACTTTTTATAAGTAATGATGCTATTTGTTATTCATTGAAGTCTTCACAATTTTATTGTTAAAAATGTCCTCTCTCGACAATCATAATCGCAATTAGTAATATTAACGTCAAAGTCACAAGTAAATAAACTTGTGGATATACCACATCTTTTCTTGTCTATTTTTTTTTAGCAAGATCAACATTTACCAAGACATGGACCCTATTTATTTGGCTTTAACTCTAGGCTACATATATTTTGTGGAGTTGACTACAATACTGACTAAAAAATGTAGTACAATACCTCCAAAATTTACTATTTTGATGGGTGTTTTTATAACTTTTATGAGTCATATTAAAACCAAAAAATTTATTATTTTTGTGGGTATTTTTATCACTATTTTAGTAATTATAAAAAATAATTATTACTTTTGTGAGTATTTTTATTATTGTTGTGGTATATGTTTTTACCACTTTTTTCGGTATCACAACAGTGATAAAACACCCGCAACACTAGTAAAAGTAATGACAAATGTTGTTAATGAAGGTATGATATCAAAATATATTTTTTTGGTACTAAAGGCAAGTCCACATTTTGCATGGGTTTAGGTAATTTTTTTTTTTTTTTTGGCATTGAGAGCCCAATTCAATAGAACTAAAAAATATCAAAAATACATACAAGTTAAAAAAAAAGTTTTTTTTGGGTGTGAGTATATTTTTAGACTTATTTGAGAGGAAGTGTATGAATAAATTTTTCACTCTATTAAGTTTATTTTTACTAAAACATCGTGTGATTAGGTACACAATTCAAATAACCTTTTATTTATATTACTTACTTACCCTTTTTAAATTATGTATAATTCTTATTCTTTCACTCTCTCTTTTCCCCTATTTCTCACACTGTTACACTCTCTCTCCATTACTCTCTTCTCCCCTACTTTCTCCATCTCTCTCTGTCATTCCCTTAATCTCTCCCCTATTTTTCTCTCTATCTTTCTCTCTAATTGATAATTTATTTTCTTTTCAAATATGTACAAATTTGATTTGATTTGATTTTTCATCTCTCACGCCTATTTTCTCTCTCTCTCTCTCTCCCCTCTTTTTCCTCACCATTACTCTTTCTCCTTATTTTTTTTCTTTCTCTCTGCATATCAACGTTACAATAACACAATTACATCAATCAATTATATTACTTTATAATACACCAAATTATGTATTTTGATAAATCAAACAGTTACACAAAATTATGACATCAATCCAATTTATCATTCAATTGTTTATATAAATCAAATAGTTATACCAATTATATACATCAAATTTGATTTATCATTACACAAAAAAGTTTACTATTACACCAAATTCTTTACCATTACCCCAAATTTGGTGTATATAATTGGTGTAACAATGTCGTGATATTAGATTGTGTAGCTCTTTGATTTATGTAAACAACTAAATGACAAATTGGGTTGGTGTTGTAATTTCGTATAATTATTTGGTTTATTAGAACACGTGAGTATCTGTTTGGTGTATTATAGGATAATTGTAACTAATTAGTTTAATTGATTAATATAATTATGTTGTTGTAATATTGATATAAGAAGATAGAGAATAACGGTGAAAGAAAATAGGGGGAGAAAGAGAAAGAGAGAGAGAGAAAAAAAATCAAATCAAACTTTTACATATTTAAAAAGAAAATAAATAGGGAGACAGAGAGGGGGGAGGGAGGGAGAAAATAGGGGATAAATATAGAGAGTAAGGGAGAGAAATAGAGAAAAAAAAAAAAAAAAAGACGGAAGAGAGGGTGAGAGAGAAAGAATAATAAAGTAATAAATGAACATTTAGTCTTTTTTTTTAGAAAAATGCACTTAGAGTCAAATAAATTTTTTTAATATAATTTAGTTCAATTAAGTCTAAATTTTTATATCAACTTCCAAATTTTTCAAAAAAAAAATTTCTCAGGGTGGGCCTATACTCCCCTGGCGCTTAGTTGTCTCCATCGATGCTTGTGTTCAACTCGTTTATTAAGCAACCTTTTTTATTGACTTCAAACTTAATTTGTGTGACAAATAAATGTTAATAACAACTGGGTATCATTTGTGGTCGTAATAAAATTACTTTTCAATATAAATATGGCATGGTATTCCCCTACCACCAATCCTACACACATTATTTATGTACATCATATTCATGTCAATATAGATCGTTAAATTAGTAGTTCTAAGGCCGATAATCGAACGAGTTCGATTCGAGCCTAATGAGTTCATTTTTTAAATAATTTAAAAAAATTGTTTAAGTTCGACTCATTTTTAAACGAACCAAGTGCGAACATTTACATATAAATCAGTCGAGCCTATCGAGTTCAAGCTTAACTTGTCGAGCCCATTTTTTATATAAATATAAAAAATTATTCAAATTTAATTTGTCAAGCCAGAATAAGTCTAAAATGAGCTGAGATAGAGTAGTTCAATTCAATTATCGGCCCTAAGTCGGCCTCAAAAAATTTATTAAATATTGAATAACTCCGATTATATCACATCAGGGTGTTATAAGAAAGATGGAGTACACAGAAGATATCTGCAGCATTATTCTTCCTCCACATACAACTGGCACTGGCAGCATTTCAACCACCTTCGTTGTCTTTCTCCTTACCCTCTTCAGTTTGAGGACAAAGTACATATCACATTCTTAGGTAATTTCTAACGGTTGATTTCATAAATTTAGATTCTTCTGGCCTAGAAGAAATAAAAGAAGATCCGCATCCAAGAAATGCCTTGAACCCTGTTTATAAAATCAACAAGGACCAACGAATGGTTTAAATCCATGCCTTTTCTATTGGACCCACAATTCTAAAATGAGAGAAAGACTATGGTACTGTTGTCCGGATCGAACTGAATTATTTAAGTTCAACTCGTTTTAAGTTCGGTTTGTTTTCTATACGAATCGAATTTGAATAACTTTTTATACTTATTTTGAAAAACGAATCTAAAAACTTGACTTGAGCTCGCCACATTTGATTCGTTTATATGTAAAATAGTTGAGCTACTCAAGCTCGACTCATTTTCTAAACGAACCAAACTTAAAAAAATTTTTAAGCTCACTTAGAAAAAAAGCTTGACTGGTTCAACTTAAGTTCACAAAGTTCGACTCGAGTTCGCAAAGTTCGGTTCGATTATTATCTCTAACTGTTGTTTGTACCCTCCTGAATAACTTTTTAATATGTAAATTATAACTTATAAAGGATATGATCAATCCTAAAATATTACAATCAATTATAAAGGTTACTATTTTCAAAGATTTAAACTTGAGGGGTCTTAGTATTGTTAGACCAAAAGCAATTTTTTAGTGTAAAAAAATAGAGTTTTTGGTTAACTTTGAGTCTAAATTAAAATGGAATCCATTAGTTATTTCAAATAAATTTTCGTGGGTTCATATTTTACTCCGTGAGGAGTATAGCGTGGAATATTCACTTGCTCAAATCGAGTAAGAAATGAATGAGAAAATAAGTTCTAAAGTGACCCTCTTGAAGAGTGAAAATAAAGGATGTGCAATGTGGGATTTGACACCAATCCCACATTGGTTGAGTAAGGAATTCAACATGAGCATATATAGCTCAAGTTTGCTTTATGGGTTGGGCCTCAAGGGGTACCATAATTTTATGAGCGGAGCGAGCACTTACATGTCGTTGGGTCTACCACACACGCGCGCGCGCCTCCCAACTGGGCTCGAGTGTGGGTGTTGTCAAGCCCTATCTTTTTGGAGAAAATTTATTTAATTAATTGGGCATGAATTTCTTAACCCGAAATTAATTTTGATATCCATTGGATAATTCAAATTTGCTCCAGTCTGAACCCGTTGGATAGTTCAGATTTGCTCCAGTCCAAAATTTTTAAGATGTGACTGTTCATGAAAAACAGTTATTCAAGGTGTCCGCTGGCTGGGTCGATTTTTGTTTCTAGATTGTGTCCTTTAGTGAAGTGTCTGTCCGGACAGTCACCAGACTATCTATAAATACCCAATGCATGCATTCATTTTATTCATTCAATTTATCAGTCCATTAAGACATTAAACATTTTGCATTAAGGCATTTAGGATAGTACGTTTAGAGAGTACACGACACAAGTTTTGGTTCGCTTTACGAATAGATTGAAGTGCTACTTTTGTTCGTGAAAGATCATTGTATCCTAAGAGGCAGACACTCGGATTCCATAAGCACCGTGTGTGGGGGCGAAATCTGTCTTAAGGACATAGTGTCAAACACTAGCCCTAATCTACAACGAGTTCAATAACAGTTCCTGTTCTGCAACCGGTTAGTTTTTAAATTAATTTGACATAGAGTTACGTGTATCTGTTTGTTATAACTCTTTCGTGTCATAAGCCTATTGTAATTTTTTCGGTTCTATGTAACTGTTTTGATTTGTGTTACGGTTCTACAGTTCACATTTACTGCTTATTTTATTTTAAGTTACATGATATCAGAAATATCAATAAGTGATTTTATAATTTTGAAACACCATAAACAACAATCTTAAGACAAATTTGTATTAGTTTAATTACTTGTTTGTGTTTCTGATACATGTTTTAGCATTCAAAATATTGCAAATTGTTCAAAACTTGTTTTGTTTACAATTTGTGATATTTTGAGATTGGAAAATTTCTGAAATTTTTTTTTTATGTTCTGTTTTTGTGTTTAAAGTGAAACAATTACACCAAACTGTTACAGTTTCGTCAAACAGTGACTGTTTTAAACAGTTATATCAATCAGTGACTTTGTTTCTGTGTATGTTGTAAACAGTTACACCAAATAGTGACACCATACAAAAACGTTAAACCAGTAACTTCGAAACAGTAACATTGTTTCAGTTTTAATAAACTTACTGTTTTTCTACTTTTGAATATTCTTTGTTTATCAGAAATGGCTGCAAATAATAATACTGATCCTGCGATTACAAATCATGTTGTGCCTGTAATGCGTATTTCTGTTCCTACTCATGTGTCTCATGGGAAGAAACCCGAAAAATTTAATGGGAATGATTTCAAGAGATGACAACAGAAAATGTTATTCTATCTCACTACATTGAATCTTACAAACTTTCTTCGTGAGGATGTTCTTATTTGTAATGAGAATGAGATTGACCATCAAGTTGTTGCTGCGGTGGATGCATGGAAGTACTCTATTTTTCTATGCAAAAATTATATCCTCAATGGATTGGATAACACATTATATAATGTGTATAGTCCAATCAAGATGGCTAAAGAGCTATGGAATCCTTGGATAAAAAATACAAAACGGAGGATGCCGGAATGAATAAATTCGTTGTGGGCAGATTCCTTGATTACAAAATGGTGGATTTCAAGACTATCATAAGTCAAGTTCAAGATCTTCAATTGATCCTACATGAAATTCATGCCGAAGGGATGATACTTAATGAATTTTTTTTTGTGGCTACAATTATTGAGAAATTATTGCCAAATTGGAAGGATTTCAAAAATTATTTGAAGCACAAACGTAAAGAAATGAAACTTGAAGACTTGATCGTGAGATTGAGGATTGAGGAGGATAATAGAGTCTGAAAAAAAATTTGGCAACCATTCCATGGAGTCAAAGGCACATGTGATTGAAGAGGGACATAAAACCAACAAGAAAAGTAAGTATGTTGGCCAACAAGGGGTCAAGGGTGGTAATTTCAAAAGGTTCAAAGGCAATTTTTTTGTGTGCAATAAACTAGGACATTGTGCAAAGGATTGTCGCAGCCGTAAAGCACAAGAGAACCACAAAAGGAAGGCTGCCCAAGCCAATATAACCGAGGTAGAAAAATTTTCTGAAAATATTTCTAACATTAATTTTTCTGCTGTAATATCCGAAGTGAACTTGGTGAAAAATACCAAAGAGTGATGGGTGGACACTGGGGCCACTAGACATATATGTTCGCATAAGAAGATGTTCTCTTCATATGAAGCAATTAATGATGGAGAATAACTCTACATGGAAATTCTTCTACTTCCAAAGTTGAAGGCAAAGGAAAGGTTATATTGAAGATGACTTCCGGAAAAAAACTTACTCTTAATAATGTGTTACATGTTCCAGAAATTCGAAAGAATCTTGTGTCTGGATCATTTTTGAGTAAGAAGGGTTTTAGGTTAGTTTTTGAGTCCGAAAAATTTGTATTCACCAAGAGTGGGATTTATGTAGGCAAGGGATATATGAGCGATGAGCAGTTTAAGATGAATGTAATGACAATTGTATCTGATTTTAATAAAAAGAACACATCTTCTGCTTATATGCTTGAGTCCTCTAATATATGGCATGGTAGATTAGGACATGTTAATTTTTATACTTTGCGTAAATTAATGAATTTAGAATTATTGTCTAAATTCAATATTGATGCAAATCATAAATGTGAGGCATGTGTTGAATCAAAATTAACTAGAGCATCATTTCATAATATTAAAAGAAGTACTGAACCTCTAGAATTAATTCATAGTGATACATGTGATTTGAAATATGTTCAAACTAGAGGTGGAAAGAAATACTTTGTTACATTTATTGATGATTGCACAAGGTATTGCTATGTATATTTGCTAAGGAGTAAAGATGAAGCATTGTAAAAATTTATGCATTATAAGAATGAGGTTGAGAATCAACTTGACAAAAAGATTAAGGTAATAAGAAGTGATCGAGGTGGTGAATATGATGCACATTTTGATCGGTTCTATCAAGAACATTAAATTATTCACTAAACTTCTGCGTCTTATACACCTCAACAAAATGGAATTGCTGAACGTAAAAATAGAACTGTAAAAGAGATGATGAATGTCATGTTGATAAGTTCGGGATTACCTCAGAACTTGTGGGGGAAAGTTTTGATTTCAGCAAATTATATTTTAAATAGACTCCCCCACTAGAAGTTAGACAAAATCTCTTATGAACTATAGAAAGGAATGAGGCCTTCCTATAAATATTTAAAAGTGTGGGGGTGTTCGGCTAAGGTGATGGTTCCTATTCTTAAAATGATTAAAATAGGACCTAAGACTATTGATTATATATTTATTAGTTATGCAATAAATAATAGTGCATATTGTTTTCTCGTGCATAAATCTGATATTCCTGATATATATGTCAATACAATCATTGAATCAAGAAATGCATCATTCTTTGAAAATGTCTTTCCAAATAAAAATGCATGTAATGAGAGTTCTCTTAAACGAACTCTTGATACTGTGACTAATAATATGGACAATGAGTCTATAAATGAAGAAAATGAAGAGGCACTTAGACATAGTAAAAGGGCAAGGACTTCTAAGTCTTTTGGTCCTGATTTTCTAACATATTTGTTAGAAAATGAGCTTCAAATCTTCAATGAAGCAATGTCCACTCCTGAAGCACCTATGTGGAAAGAAGTTGTAAACAGTGAAATTGAATCCATCATGCAAAATCACACCTGAGAGTTGGTAGATCTTCCTCCAGGGAGTAAGCCATTGGGATGTAAATGGATTTTCAAGACGAAAATGAAAACTGATGAATCAATTGATAAGTACAAGGCTAGACTTGTAGCTAAAGGTTACAAACAAAAAGAAGGTCTTGATTACTTTGATACATATTCTCCCGTTACAAGAATAACATCTATTCGTATGTTCATAGCTATTGCAGCATTGCATAATCTTGAAATACACCAAATGGATGTGAAAACAGCTTTCCTAAATAGTGACTTAAATGAGAAAATTTATATGGATCAACCCGAAGGGTTTGTTTCTCCGGGACAAGAGAAAAAAGTGTGTAAACTTGTTAAATCACTTTATGGTTTAAAGCAAGCACCAAAACAATGGCATGAGAAATTTGAACAAGGTTATGATGTCAAATGGTTTCACAATTAATGAATGTGATAAATGTGTCTATGTCAAAGACACAAATAATGAATATGTCATTGTTTGCCTATATGTGGATGATATGCTCATTTTAGGTAGTAATAATAATATTATTACAACTACCAAGAAAATGTTGTCTAGTAAATTTGACATGAACGATTTGAGTGTTGCAGATGTTATACTAAGAATTAAAATTTCTAGAACATCTAATAGACTTATATTATCTCAATCACATTATATTGAGAAAATACTTGAGAAGTTTGATAAAAATGAAAGTAGTATTGGTAGAACACCAGTGGATATAAATCTTCATTTGTCTAAAAATGCTGGTCAAAGCAGATCACAATTGGAATACTCTCGCATCATTGGTAGTCTAATGTATGTCATGAACTGCACTAGACTAGATATAGCATACTCAGTTAATAAATTGAGTAGATATAAAAGTAATCCAGGAGTAGACCATTGGAAGGCAATTATTAGGATTCTTAGATACTTAAGATATACCCTGAATTTTGGGCTGCACTATACAAGATATTCGCCTGTACTTGAAGGGTATAGTGATGCAAATTGGATATCTGATATGAATGATACAAAATTCACAAGTGGTTATGTTTTTACACTTGGTGGTGCAGTTGTATTTTGAAAATCCTCTAAGCAAACGTGTATTGTCAGATCCACAATGGAATATGAATTTATTGCTTTAGATAAAGCAGAAGAGGAAGTTGAGTGGTTTTGCCAATTTCTAGAGGATATTCCAACATGACCTAAACTTGTGTCAGCAATTTGTATACATTGCGATAGCCAATTTGCAATTGGTAGGGCACAGAATGACATGTATAATGGTAAGTCTAGACATATACGTCATATACATAATACCGTTAGACAATTGCTCTCAAATGAGATGATTTTCATTGATTATATAAAGTCAAAGGATAATCTAGCGGATCTGCTTACTAAAGGTTTGACTAGAGAGCAAGTAAATTGTACATCGAGGGGAATGAGATTAAAGCCTATGACACAAGAATCACCTTAATGGCAACCCAACCTAGTTGACTGGAGATCCCAAGATTTAGGTTCAAAGGGACAACCGAATTATGCGTGATTCAAAAGAAGCACTAAGGAGATAATCTCTCCTACCTATTCCTATGATAAATTAGTGCTGCCTACAGAAATAATTACGGTAAGCTATGCTTTTAATGACTCTCATACCTTGAAAAATTCAAGTGGGATATTGCAAGATATTCCTAATGGGAGTCACCTATATGGATGTGAAGGGGCCGCTTCTGTGAGAATTTGTAAAGGCTAAATTCTCTAAAACACTCATGAAAATCAGGAGTTGTTCAGGGCCAAAATGAACACAATCATGAGAACCAATTGTGTTAGGAAAAAAACTGTGTGAAGTCTATTCGATCTGATTTATTAAACAGCTGAATAGTTCAAGACATCACGTTCACTATGTAGCCGGTAAGTCCGATGAACTTTTACTAGGGAAGGTTCAAGGCCAAAAGCTACCTATATCGATGTATGATCTTTCCAAAGATGTACTCTCTATAGTGTGTCAGTATTATCATTTGCATACTAACAACCAAATTTTCATTCATGTGGGGGATTGTTAGACCAAAAACAGTTTTTTAGTGTAAACAAACAGAGTTTTTGGTCAACTTTGAACCTAAATTAAAGTGGGACTCATTAGTTATTTTGAATAAAATTTCGTAGGTTCATAGTCTACTCCGTGAGGAGTATAACGTGGAATATTCACTTGCTCAAATCGAGTTAGAAATAAATGAGAAAATAGACTCCAAAGTGACCCTCTTAAAGAGTGAAAATAAAGGATGTGCAATGTGGAATTTGACACCAATCCTACATTGGTTGAGTAAGGAATTCAAAATGGATATATATAACTCAGGTTTGCTCTATGGGTTGGGCCTCAAAGGGTACTACAATTTTATGAGCGGAGCGAACACCTACATGCCGTTGGGTCTTACCACACGCGCGCGCGCGTTGCCCCGCCGGGCTCGGGTGTGGGTGTGGGTGTGGCCAAGCCCTATCTTTTTGGAGAAAATTTATTTAATTAATTGAGCATGAATTTTTTAACCTGAAATTAATTTTGGTATTCATTGGATAATTCGGATTTGCTCCAGTCTAAACCCGTTGGATAGTTCGGATTTGCTTCGGTCCAAAATTTTCAAGATGTGACTGTTCATGAAAAACAGTTATTCAAGGTGTCCGCTGGTTGGGTCGGTTTTTGTTTATGGGTTGTGTCCTTTAGTGAGGTGTCTGTCCGGACAGTCACCAGACTATCTATAAATATCCAGTGCATGCATTCATTTTATTCATTCAATTTATCAGTCCATTAAGGCATTTAAGACAGTACGTTTAGAGAGTACACGACACAAGTTTTGGTTCGCTGTACGAACAGATTGAAGTACTACTTTTGTTCGTGGAAGATCATTTTATCTTGGGAGGCAGGCGCTCAGATTCCATAAGCATCGTGTGTGGGGGCGAAATCTGTCTTAAGAATATAGTGTCAAACACTACCCTTGATCTACAACGAGTTCAATAACAGTTCCTATTTTACAACCGGGTTAGTTTTTACATTAATTTGGCATATAGTTACGTGTATCTGTTTGTTGTAACTCTTTCGTGTTTCATAAGCCTATTGTAATTTTTTTGGTTCTGTTTAACTGTTTACGGTAACTGTTTTGATTTGTGTTACGGTTCTACAGTTCACAATTACTGTTTGTTTTATTTTAAGTTACATGATATCAGAAATATCAATAAGTGATTTTACAATTTTGGAACACCACAAATAAAAAGTATTACATGCCTATAAATTTCAAAAGGTTTTAGTGTAATTTACTAACGGATACACTAACGGATATTGACCATAGAGGTATAAGTGTTATGTGTGTACAAATTTTAGGGGGTTTCAAACAATTGCATCGGGTCTTTTTGTTTTCATGGAAGAATTGGATACTAAGTTTATGATAATTATTTAGGTTTCTCAATATATTATGCTAGTTTTCGAGGAAAATGATTTGGGAGTTGAAAGAAATTTTGTATTAAAGCTTTGGATCATCAGCTTCAGGTCCTATCCGTTGAAATTTGATTTTAGGGGAAAGTCAGTGGTACTGAAACAAGATAAAAAAAAATTGGTATCATATCAAAAGTTACGGTTATATTTTTAATTCGCTTGAATAATCATAATTTTTTTTTTACAAGTTATTATACTTAGAAAAAAAATACTTCAATCAAAAATAAAATATTAAATATTTTAAATTTTACAACAAAAATTTATATTCTATTATGACATTTATTGAAATAAAATTACAAAAAAAAACTATTTTTTTCTTAAAAAATTATAATTAATATATAATTATACTATCTATTAAAATTTAATTTAATCGTATAAACAATCAAATTATCCCAATTAAAATTATAAGATAATATGTCAATTAGAATATGAATTTTAGTTGTAAAATTCATATTTTATTATGAATGACTTGGATCCATTATTTGATTTTTTAGTTTTAATATAATTGTATACTAATTATGATTTTTTAAGAAAAAAATAATTTTTTATTTTTGATTTTATTTCAATAAATTGTACAATATAACGTGAATTTTGATTATAAAATTTAAAATATTTGATATTTTTGATTGAAATTTTTTTGTTCTAAATATATCATATTAAATTTGAAGGGTTTAAGTATTATACGCTTATAAATTTTAAGAAATCTGAATGTAATTTATTAATAAATATACTAACGGACATCGATGACTAGGATCTAAGTATTACACACATACAAACCTTAAGAGATTTGTGTGTAATATTTTAAATGTTTGAATGATTAAGTGACAAATTTTAGATGATCCGAGTGTAATTCTCCTTCTAAATTTATAATAAATTTTTTAAACCTTTGTTTTGGTGGAGGGTGAGTGGGAAATGTGAACATGTCGTTTCTTTCAGCTCCATCGTTGTTTTGGTTTTGAAAAGTGTCCATCCATTCATTTTTTGCCTTATTTAAAAGTCCCTTTGTAGCACATGGTGCAGTCCGACCACAACGATGCAGCCACGCAATAAGCACAAAGCGAACTATTCTTTTACTAAAGAATATCGTATGTTCGTTGCACATAGTGGCATACGTCAATTTTTGGAGGGATTGTTTTGAAATAGAAAAAACTCTTTAAAAAAAAAAAGTACGACCACAACATCTTGTTAAATAAAAAAAAATCGAAAACCCGCCTTTTCTCATTGTAAACATGTTTCTTCTTTTGAAAAATATTATTTAAATTTAAAATATTAATTTAATAAATCACAATCATTAAATAAATAATGAATCCTGATAAATACTGAGACAATTATTAAGACCCGTAGTTAAATTAATTACGGTAATTTATCAAGTCAATAAATTAAATTCATGTTACATTACTACTTAAAACCTTAATTAATTTATTTTATTGAACTAATAATATGACAGTTGATATAACTGTAATAAACAAGTCTAAAGATTACAATTAAAATATTATTATTGGAATATCCCAATCAATTATAGATCAACAAATTACTTAAAGATTTTCAGAGGAAAATAACATTATCACTCGAGAGATAGCGAATCACCAATGAGGCATAATCAAATCAATTGAACACCCACCTTTCACCAAAATCAAATATGCCAATTCTGTGTCCCCCCTTAATATTTTGGCAAAATTATACTTTTAACCCTCCAAGATTTTAAATTTTTTATTTTTGTCCGTTTAAAGATTTTTAATGTATCAAAAAAGAAATATTATGATCTTTCTATTAACTTTTCATTAATTTTTTCATCAATATCATTAAATTAACTATGAAAAAAATATATCAACTTTAAATAATGCAATGGGAAAAACTTAAAACTTTTGGAGGTATAAAATGCAAAAATTCCAAATTTGTTCTCCATCAATACACAGAATTACAATGCCAAGAACTTGCCAATTTTGAGTACAAAGTTAAAAGTAACACTAGACCGACTCTCTCTTCGGAGTAATGATAAATGGAGTTACGAACTACGCTCAATAATCTTAAGTATTAAATAAGTAATGGATTACAATGACTCACAATAAAATGACTCACAATAAAATTTCTGCATGTAATTATCAAATTTAATTTTTAAATTTATGGCCCGGCCATCACCATCACCATCACCATCGCCATCACCACGCCTCCTCGTCCTCTCCCTGCACCTCCTCGTCCTCCTCCTCGGGTTCTTCTTCACTGTCCTCTTGATCCATCCACTGCTCCGTGGGTGCGCACTCCACCTTGTGGCGTATCTTCCAATCAAGTGCCTGACACCCACGTGAGCAGTAGTTCACCTTCCCACAGCCCGTACACCTCCTAAACTCACCTATCCGGGCCTCTGGCCTTCCACAACCCGAAAAGGAGCACAGCCTCAGTCCATGACCCGGACCACCACCTCTCAACTCGAACCACCCCACCAAAAACCTATTCGCCGGGTGCACCTCACGCTCCGGCGAGGTACACCCAAAGTCGCTCCACAACCCACACCCAATTCCCTTCCGGGCATCCGAAGGAGATCCGATTACAAATCCGTTTCCCCGCTGGTTCAGAGACTGCCACGTCAGAGGGTTGAAAGAAAGTGGCCGGAAGGAGCGTAGACATCCGCGAGCTCGCGAGCGTTGGCTTGGACGAGGAGTCGACGTCCTTCGGCGACGTTTTGGCGCACGCCGTAACCGTCTTGGAGACAGTGCCCAAGCTCACGAAGGGCGTCGATGTGACCGAGGAAGGCGGCTCTGGCACAGAGCGCTGCGCCGGCTCGCTGTAACATCTCGGCTTTCGAGCCACCACTGCCGTTGAACTGAATCAAAGCCAAGGAGTACAGTGCCGGCGCGTGAGATTTAATCGCCGCCTTCGCCATGAGAGACCCTCCAGTCAGTCGGTCTTGTAGACAGTAAAATCGGATCTAAAACGATTAAATGATAAAATAATATCAGAAAAGAACTACTACCCATTATATATAACGCAGGTATGCATAGATCAACGACTATGTATGTCTGTGGATTACTGACCATGCCGAGAATATAAGAGGCTTCAGTGTTGCCGGCGTTAATGCACTGTCTCAAAAACCGATGGGCATGGTGGGACCAGTTCTTTGCTCTAACGGCGAGTGTTTCCGGACCGGCTTTGGAGAGGACCAGAGGGTGGAGACCCAAACGGTTTAGTCTTTTGCAACTGTTCCATGTAAATGAAAGATCAGTCCCCCAGAGGAAACCCAAAACATAAAACTGTATATATATATATAGACGTGTGTGGCAGTGTGTGTGTGTGTAGAGATAAATATAGGTATAATTATGTATTCATATATATACGTGATGAGAATATTGATGAAATCTGAAGGACAACGAGCGGTGGAACTGAGCTTGCAGAGGATGGAAATGACCATATCATCAGGTAACCCTTCAAAAAGATCGGATCTTGCATGGATATGCCTTAATCTTTTCCTCTGAACCATGCTTTCTTCTTCTTCCTCTTCTCTCTATTCCTCTTCCTCGTGTCTCTTTTTTCTCTTTCTAAATGCCTCTATAAACGGTTCTTATAAAGGACTCTCTCTCTCTCTCTCTTCTCCTTCTTTCTCTGTCTCACTCTTTCTAAATGCCACTGATTCTATGAACGGTTCCTATACAGGGTTCTTTCTTTCTCTTTGTATACCTATAAACAGTTCATATAGAGGAGTGCCCCTGGGGGAACAGAACCGTTTTCACGCACATACCCATAAGCCAGAACCTCCCTCT
Source organism: Ilex paraguariensis (assembly GCA_963454935.2). NCBI lineage: Eukaryota > Viridiplantae > Streptophyta > Magnoliopsida > Aquifoliales > Aquifoliaceae > Ilex > Ilex paraguariensis. The sequence goes on from CAUOFW020007032.1 coordinate 14,980, forward strand.
CTCTCTCTCTCTCTCTCTCTGTATATCACTGTCAATAAAAGCGAAATGGAAGAAGGGGACGGGAAGAAACTTGAATTTATGGAGTGGCGCAAGTGGCAAAGAGCCATAGGAGCCCCATGTATGTCTATTTCTAGTATTTATTTAATACTGCTAACTAGGAGAGGGTAAAATGGTAAATTTCTTGTGGTTACTAAGTCTGTAATCTGATTACGGTAATTTGCTGTTTTTGGTAGTATTAACGCAGGCAAACCAGCGGTGTAAGCTGGAGTTTGACCGTATCTGTCACTTCCTCGTCTGTTACTTTTATTTATTAATTTAATTTATTAAAATTATTAAATTAATTATGAATCTCAATTAATACATGTAGAGATATGTCATCATTCTAATAACAATAATTTATTCTATTATAATAAATAAATTAAAATAAAATTAGACATGATTAACGGGTAATATAGGCAAAAAAAAATATGTATTTGTATTTTTTTAATTTTTTAAAATATTAATATAAATAGGACACGTACCAAAAATAACACACCGCACACACGATTTACACCCCTACTAGGTAACATTGCTCCCTTCAACCTGACCCAGGTAGCCTTTCACTTTCACACCCAAGCCACAGGAACAAGAGCAAATTTGGTACTGCACCTATAGGTGAACAGTTGTTTTATCATACATTAAGCCCATGGTTCCACTTATGGTTGGATTGGAATTGCCACTCGTATTATTCTAAAATGATCTTGTGTTAACTATTGATTAATGTCTAACTTAACATCTAGAAAGAAAAATGGAGACTAGGGATTTGGTAATTATAGTTTAGGCTATGTTCTAGTGGAAATCGAATTTTTAATATCAATATGAGTGTAAGTTGGGTGCCTAAAACTAGGGATGGTAAATGAGCCAAACAAAGACAAATTCGTTTTTAAAAAAACACACGAGATCAAGTCAAGTCCAAATAACTCTGGTATTTCACATATATAAATGAGCCAAATTTTATAAGTTCGAATCAAACTTATTAAATTTTTTTTTAAATAAATTTAAAAAACTATTTGAAATCAGCTTGTTTTCTAAATAAATGAGCTCAAATTAAGTTGAAAACGAGGCGAATATGAGTAACTCATATCATCTCTATCTAAAACCCAATATTGTTAGAATTAAGATTATGTTGTGATATTTTTAGTTGAATTTAACTCAACTACTCCAATTGCACCGACAGAGCTATATAGGGCAAGGGGGGCCCTAGTCTACCGTTAATTTTTTAAAAATATATACATAAGTTTGCATACATATATTTTACGGATTATATAAATTTATTAGTTATTGTCTGTGCCTGAAGATACAGAATAATAAAAAATAGTAAATCATAAATATATATGTATTCAAATCCAAAATCAAATCATAAACATAGAAGAGAGATAAATGAATTTAAGTATTGGTTGTAGTGGGGGTGAGAGGTGGTAGGCGGCAGTGGTGGTAGTAGGAGACAGTGATAGTTATAGTATTTATGAAAAATAATTTTTAAAAGTAATTTTAAAAAATCACTCCAAACACACCATTAGAGGTCTATTTTTTCTATTAAATTTAAAATGTTAATATGAGTCGTTAGATTAATTTTAAAATAAATTTTAAAATTATCTAATTCGTGAATAATAAAAATAATTTTATTTATTTTTGAAATATAAATTTTATTATGTCACCACTATTTGTCTCTCGCCTGCTTCAATTGTTTAGTATTTTTTTATGACTTTTTGACAGCCTAAGCGCCCCACCCAAATGGAAATTTATGGCAATTCGCATTGATTCCGCCTAGATTGCACACTCCCTCTGTGACACACACGTTTGCCTTCAGCTCGTTATCTGCCAATACTTAATTATCAAATATCAACATTTATAACCGATTGTTTTTTGATTTCATTTTTCTTTATTGAGAGGGTTAAGAGTGTGTAAGTCAATTTATGTATAAACTCAGAATTCAGAATATTTGAATTTACAGTTCGTTCATCTTACCAGTATTTCATTTTTATAGCCTTACAACTAAGGATTCTCGGTCTATAACTAGGTGGAGTTGACTAGTGTATCGAATTTTTTTTTCAGTACCATATCTCTATTTACCATATTTATAAGCATTTTTATCACTGTAGCGATACTCAAAAAAATAATAAAAATAATTACCATAATAGTAATAAAAATATCTATAAATATGGTAAATCATCTAAAAAAATGATAATTTTTTTTGTACTAAAAAAAGTGATAAAAATAATTATTACAAATATAATAAAAATACCCACAACAACAATAAAAATACCAACAAAAATTACAACAACATCTATTACACTAATAAAATTGGGAAGCACGGTACTAAATTTTTTTTCTTTTGTATCGTGGTCAAAGTCCTAACCAGGTACAGTGAGCTCTGTGCGTGTGCGTGTGTGTGTGTGTGTGAGAGAGAGAGAGAGAGAGAGAGAGAGGCCACATTCTGAAACAACTATTGGCTGAGTGATTATTTGATTACTCTGTGTGAGGCTTAATTACAAGCACTAATGGCTTCCACATGCTTAGACAATAGAAATGGGGAAGCCCTTAAAAGAAGAGCAAAAAAGGTGGGGGCGTGAACAACTATTTAGTTGTATGAAATTATTGAAACAAAGCAACCTTAGAAAGGATTTACCAAAATGATCCAAACATCTAACAACAGGAAGAATTCTTGAATATTTATGGAAATCATTAATGGGCCATTTTTCTCCGGTTATTTTGTATCTCCTAAAACAAGTTGAGACGTTGTCTCTCTCTCTCTCTCTTTTTTTTTCTATTTCAAAAAAAGTGGAGATAAAGAAAAACGTCAGATATTATTTTGATAGGTTTTTACTGGTTGATCGCGCCTATTACTCCTCTCAAGAATAAACCTAATTAGACTAGTATAGCGGTTAATCACCGAGTTCTAATATAAATTTCAATACTCAAACTTCTAACCTTAGGATGAAAAGTACAATTGGTACCTCGTTAGACCGCTCCGAGCCGCTATGGGTTTTGATGCTTGTGTTGTACCTGCCGAGCCAATGATGAATCTAGGGGTGAGTAGGGCAATTGCAAACTGTATCCAGATCTCACGCATTATATTTTTATTAAATTTTGAACAATAATAAATTGTTAAAATAAATAGTAGATGATCTACTATTGAAAGAAAAATGATAAAAATGTAACTAAAGGTGATCTCAATCCATTACATCTATTACAAGAAATGCAAGCAAAAACGGCGTGTAATTGCCGATGTTTGATGAAAACGTCATTTTATCATGCGTTTGTCCTAATTACTAACTCCTCACTCCGAAACTATTTAAAAAAATTTTAAAGTCTGTAATTTTCTATTCTTTTGTTCCCTTAAGACCAAATTCTTGGATTCGTTGCTGTGCAGAGATAATGCCCAAATTGATAAAAGAGTAATTTATTATTGTGCATCCCAAATCAATAAAGACTATTAGATCAATGGTTCTCATTTTAAAAAGTTGATAGGACTCATTCATTCAATGATCTCTGTTCATTTTAAATGTAAATTTGGATTATAAATTTAGGTTCAATAATTTTTTCCTTAAAAAAAAGTTGTGAAGAACTATGCGTCTTGAATAGATTTGTTAATGGATCTGATGTTGATTAGAATTCAATTCGAATTTGAATTGGATATGATTAGCAAAATATTTATTCTTTGTGGTATATTTAGAGGATTTAAACTTTTGATATGTTAATATCCGATCCATTAATTAATATTCCATAAATTTAGGTAGTAATTCCCATGTAATATCTAAAAATAGTTCAATTGCGTTTTTTTTGGAGCAAATTATTAATTTTTAACCAAAGAGTAATACTATTTAAATCTAAAAATTTGACCTAATTTACTGATATAATGACATAGTTTTAATAGAACCATTGGATCAACACTAAGTTCCAATATTTGATGGACTCCACAATCAATCCAAAGGTCATAGTGAATTAAGTCAGCAAATTAGGTCATTAAATCTCAATAGCATTGCTCTTTTGAAGAGTGTTCAAATCAACTTACGTTCATCTCCATTAATACCCTTTCAAATCCAACTAAAGATAGATTATCTATGTAGAGATTAGAGTATTGATGAAGGACAAATCTCTTATAACTTGCTCGATTGATTTTAAGAAATTGTCAAAAATCAAACTTAAGACGTATAAATTTTTAAATTATTTTTATTATCATTTGAAATATCCTTTGATTGACTTTTTTTTTTTTTTTTGAACAAGATTTGTCGTTTATATCACGCAAAGTTATTTTTATAGAAGAGCATGCAATTTGCTACGTCATGCTGCATGAAAACAAACTCCAAATAGTCCAACTCCATGCACGAGAGAGATGGGAACGTGTATTTACTTTTTGTTGTCCTTTCTTTGTAATTTCCTTTATTTTATTTTAATTGTCAGGGGTCAACACGCATGTGAGTGCTTGCCTCATTGACCAAGCTATCAAGCATCACGAGTAATAGTTAGAAAATATTTAATGTAACGATTAAATTATCCTCACGTGGTATAACAATGGACAGAACTGAGTACGAAACAAACCCCCCCTCCTCTCACATTTTTGAAAAATTCTATAATCCTGCCCTACATTTTCAAAAAATCCTACATCTACCCTTGTGCTTTTAAAATTTTTTATACATAGGTATTATAAATAGTGTATTAAAAAAATTATTGATTTGATATTTAATCTATATAATAAAATAGTTTACAATTTAAATTTTAAAAGATAAATAAAATAACTTTTGTTATTGACGGTTAAGATCGTTTTAAATTTTATTTTAAAATTAATTTTATAATTAATATTAACGACCTAAATTTTTTTTAAAAAAAATCAAATCAAAATGACTTTTGCTGGGTGGCGTATCAACTTCTTTATTGTCTTGCTGGATTGTGCACGCATGCTGCAATTTGTGAATGGAAGTTTGACTCTTCCGTATTATTGTGGGCTCCACTTTAATGGTTTCTGTGTGCAATGGAAAGGTGATGTAGCCTGCAAACTTGACGCTAGGGTTTGAAAGTTGTGGCCAAGAGAATCGAATCACTACGGACGCAAGTCTAGAGCACCAGAGATATTTGGACTTGGTTCATCTGTTGGCAAAATGTTCTAGAAATCTGAATGGGTAGTCAAGAAAGAAATGATTATAAATTCAGACGTTTTAAATTTATATATTTATTTTTTATAAATATTTTAATCATAATTTGATTGGTCAGTCTTTGATTATATTAAAAAAAAAATTAATTGAAATGTGCATAAATTAATTCAGACATCTTAATCCTTAAAAAAAAATATTCTAATTGAATATAGATTGCGACAAATGTGTCTAAATATTTTGTAAGCTCAATTTGTTTCTTTTTCTTGCTGGACTCAATTTGATTTGTTTCATTTCCATATAAGACAAAGGAAGGGGTGAAAATAACATCTTACACATCACACAAGTCCAACATTAGGATAGATATAACACTTTACCTGCTCCTACCCGCAATAAATTGAGAAAGGTGCAACACATAACAAAGTCAAGAAGGGGCGGAAGACATGTCTAACTTATCCTCTTTGATCGGTAGGAGCTCAAAGGAAGGACATAGCCCTTGCTATAGTGGATAGGTCGCGAATACATACGTGAGATCCCATTCAATAGGGTGATACGGTGGTATAGACATCCCACCAAACTGGTTGAGAAGAGTTTTATAGGCATAATCATCAATGAACTATACTCTTTTTGAACAGTGCAATTACTACGCTGAGTCCTCATTACTCTACTAATGATCATTCAGTAAACTATCCCTCCCAAAATCGACACCAGTTAGGACCCTACCTACCTCTATCCGGATGATGCCTTGATATTGTAGTGTAGTCTGATATGACCATCCAGTAGTTATAATTATTTTTCTTATACATGAAGTCATGGTGGGTTCACATTTCTGTGCAATATTAAATCCTCGGCCCCGCTGTCCTCCTTGAATCACGACTTTCTGGCTGAATCGGTATCTCCGTACTTCATTTGTTTGTGTCCACGTGCTGAACTCTGATACGAACGTTGCTTCGTGTCCCGTTACATACTTGCGGGTATACTCACACAACACACTAACAAGTTTGGAAGAGTCCTACGAAAAAATATTCAAATTTATCTCGTTTATTAAATGAGTTTTATAATTGAATTTAAGAAATTTTGGCCATATTTTTTTTAATTTATCGTATCTTTAAATATATTTCATCTTGGGATGATAATCGAGTTGAATTCGAGCTTAATTTACACATGAACGAGCTGGTTCGTTTAACTATTTACACATAAACGAGCTTAAAAAAAATTTCAACCTTGACTCGTTTACCAGCCCTAATCTCATCTATTTTTTGATATATTTTAAAAAAATTTCATCCACAATCCTCTAAATAGGCCTATCGTCAATGAGACCTCATATGTTTTATGAATTTTTTTACATATACTTGAATCGAATTTTAATTGATACGAATTTTAATAAGTAAAAAATATAATTTTTAATTGATTTAAATCGAATTTTAATCTGCACTAATAACTCACATTGAGTTTAAATCAGTTCGGATTTTAATACGTAACAAAAAATAAAATTTATTTAGAACAGATCGAATTTTAATAAGCTCAAATTTAAATATGTAAAAAAAATAAATTTTAACCAGCTCGAATTTTAAAATATTTTTTTAACAGCTTGAATTTCAATCAAATTTTATGTACAAAGATTATTTGCGGTTTATGCAAGGGTAATTTTATTTTTAGTTTTTCTTTAAGAAATTGTGGTTTAATTTAAATATAAATTAAAAGGGTGTGAGTGATATTTGAATAATAGAAAGAATGTTTTTAAATATATAATAAATTAAAAATGTGTGACTAAATTTTTTCCATTTATAACCAAATAAATTTGAATAAGCTTTAATTCGAACTGATTCCTACTTATTTATGAAAAATCAGCTTATTTGCAACCATCCCAATAATGAATCGGTATCCACATTCCACAGGCTTCACATGGGTTAAACTTGGGCCTTCCTTGGTTTTGTATGGGTTTTAATTCCATCGAGCAAACCTCGGCCCATCAATAAACGTTTATGTCGAGTGTCTTTGGGCGTTTTCATGGGCACATTCCAACGATCTATTAGACATTGGGCTGACTTGATAGATATTAGAGAAGCTCGAAACTTATAACTTAAATTTAGTAAAAAAATTGATTTGGTATAGGAACACCTATTGAACAAACTCAAATATCGACTCAAATCT
>CAUOFW020007033.1:0-22261 GCA_963454935.2 Ilex paraguariensis
CTTCCCTTTCTCTCCTTTACGCCTAGTGAAATTATCCATTTATAGAATTTATTGGATGGTGATGACTACTTAGAGGGCGTTGTTTTTCCAAGCATGATTGATTTGGCATCGCCTCTTTCAGAGCTTGCCTCAGTTCCTTCCTTGAGCGTCTCAAATATTCCCCCATTGCTAGTCCTTCTTAGAGTTCCACCATCTCCAGATCCCCTATCTCCTTAGGTGCCCTTTCGGTGCCCTTTCCTACCATTCCTTCCTATGGTAATTTTTTTTTGCGTTACCTCATAGAGGCTTGTCTGCCAGCTTGACTTTTTTTGCCTTTAAACACCCCTAGGTTGAGCGTTCTTCTTCCACTATTGCTACCTTTGTCTCTTAGCTGAATATTAGTACCACCACTACCACCGCTCCAATTCCCAATAAGTGTGAGCGTTCACAGCCTCCTAGAGTCACTATCCTTCCTTTGTTTCCTCTGTATGACTGCATAAACCATGGCCAGGAAGTCATTTCAAGGAGTGGTAAATACTTCACCACTCGAAGGAGTATCCCTATTTTGGGAAGTTTGTTGCAGTGCTTCCCTATTGTACTTTGTTGCCTATAATTTTAAACAGTCTTCTTAACTTGGAGAGCAGAGTTCTTGATCTGTTGTCTTTGGGGTTACCATTTTGGTCTTAGGGGACTGCATTGTACAAGCATGTAGATTAAGTGAGTGGGGGCACCTGAGGAGGCAGGTTGATCATATGCAAGTAGAGTATGATAGTCTACAACAAAGGTTTGAGATGTTACAAAATATTTTGTAGACCTATAGGCATTTAGTTATGGAGTACGAGCAAGCTGCGGAAGGTTTTGGAGATTTTGATGTGGATGGACCACTTGCTCATGGATTCATGTAGTTTGATATTATTTTAATGTTTTTTTCTACGTAGTATAACATGTATCAAAATAAATTTCTATATATGTATGAATGGATGTTGACATTCCTATCTACGAAAATCATTTACATGTTTGTATGGATGTTTACATTTGTATCCCTCAAAAGTAGTATAGTTTTAACCATTTGGCATTGAACTTTCCCATTGTCTTCTTTGGCCCAATGTGCCCAATTTGGCAGTACCTGATGTTCTCCGCCTTTTGGATTTCAAATAGTCCCTCCCAATTAGTAGCAATCTTGGGAATAGGTAGACCACACATAACACTAAGGACTATTTTTAGCACTAAGTCACCTTCTTGGATGGTCCTTGGCTTTACTGTTGAGTTCTAAGCCTTAGACATTCTTCAATGACATTTCTCTAGGTGGTCTCTTGCCCCATCTCTGTGCTCATAGAGTGCCTCTAGTGCTACGTGCCTTACTTTTGAGGTCACCTCAGATCTAGCTGCAAGCCATGCAGAGGGTACCGCTTCTTTTTCATAACCCAGTGAATAAGGAGTTGCGTCATGTGGTTTTCTCTCCGAGGTCCTATAGGATCATATTGCCACTAGCAATTGTTCAACCTAGTCTTTCCGATTTTCGATTGTTCTTCTCAAAATTTGTATTAGAGTTTGATTGTTGGCCTAGGCTTGCCCGTTTCCCTACGGGTAGTACAATGTGGAAGTGTGATGGATCACCCCATATTGTTGAAATGTTATAGCCACGTCCTTATTGACGAAGGGACTATCATTTTTCGACAACAAATGTTTGGAGAACCTAAACCTGTAGATGATGTTCTCATTTAGGAAACTTGACACTACCTTCCTTGTAGCCCTTTCTAGAGGGACTGCCTCCACCCATTTTGTGAATAACCCTTTCACGTCAAGTATCCATATGTTTTTGCGAGATTGGAGGTTGATAGGTCCCATGAGGTCTATGGCCCATTTGTAGAAGAGACATGGGGTCTCTAGTCTCCTTAAGCTTGCAACAAACACATGGATGATGTCCCCATGCTTTTGACAGACGTATGATTTTCACACATAATCAATACATTATCCCTCCATTTTAGGCCAATAGTACCCTAAGTCCAACATTTGGGTATATAGTTTCGGCCCTTAGTGTTCCAAGACATGTAATATTTTAAGCACTTCAAAAATATTGTTGTCCGCAAGACACCTTAGATTTTTCTCATTGTTCAAAAAGAGCCTAGGGCTATTCTTTTGACCATTGCCATGGCACTCCTATCCACCGAAAATGACCCCTTGCGAAGAAAGTCGATGTCTAGTTGGCGCCAATCTACTATTTCTTTCACGAGATGCATTCCTTTAGTTCTAGATGTTCCTGGCATAGCAGAAAGTTCCGCTGCATATCCTTGGCATTGTTGTCCATTTTAAGCCAGTAGTACAGACTAATGTCCACATTTTCTCAAGTATTATGATGGACCTCTACAAGTCTGTCGTATGCTTCTTTTAGTGAGATACATCTTAGGAGGACCCCTTCGGGGCCCCAAAAAGTGAAGTATTCCCCATATCATAGTGAACTAACTTAGTTTCTTGATTGATTTTTCCCTCATTCTCTTTCCCAACTTATTCACTATAGGGGTTCTCCAATCCTCCTCATTTATGGTTGGTAAGATTTTGGATATAGAACTTGGCAATGTCTATCTTTTTACTTGTAAATTTGCCTCTTCTTTTGCCATATCTAACTTTGATGCCAAAATGGCCAGTGCATTCGAGAATCTGTTATCAGTTTGTGGGTCGCATTTTATTATGGCTTCCTCGAAATCATCCAGTGGGCTTTGCACTAGTGCCTTGTATTGGGTGAGTCCAGGCTCCTTCACGCCATATTCCCCAGTTACTTGTTTGATGATAAATTTTGAATCCCCCTAATTTGGATACTTCATATGCCTAACCTCCATGCCATGAGGAGCCCCCAAATCTATGCCTCATACTCTACCTCATTGTTGGTGTATCTAAGGTCCAGTTTATATGATATAGTTATTTCTCCCTGTCTTTAGGTCAGGTTAATACTATCCCAGCTCCCCCCACATAGAGTCGATGAGCCATCGAAGGCTAAGTTCCACTTAGGTGGGAGTGTATAGTCCATTGTGGTGAGTATTTCCATGAGGTTGTGGCCCCATGAATGTGGCAAATCTAGTGGCCATTAAGGGTGTCGGGGGTGTAAAGGGCCCTTACTCTGATTCTCCTCCTAGTAACTCCTCCTTGAGCAATTCCTACTCACCATATGGGAAGTGCACCAATAAGTCAGCCAAGCTTAGCTCTTTATCACCCTTGATATACGCATTTGACATCAAACTCGGAAAAATTAAGGAGCCACCATGCCACCCTTTTAGTCAAGGCGGGCCTTGTTAGCAAGTAAAGTTGTAGCTTCTGTGCCATGAACACTAATGCCAGACAGGGCCTTTCCACTCTAGGATACCTTATTTCAACATCTTTTATAATGTGAATAAAGTAATAGATGGTCATTTTTAGACCCTCCACCTCGCGCTATCAATCTTCTAACAACTTTTACCATGGAGGTGAGGTACAACAATAAGGGTTGGCCAACCAACAACGCAACCATAGTCTAGGTGGAGATAAGGGCCTTCTTAATTATGTCGAAAGCTCGTTGTTGCTCCTTGTTCTAGCTTAATGGCATTTTTTCTTTGAGCAGAGGGCGAATTGTATAGTCACCTCAGAAGGGCCTACAATGAACTGTCATAGGTTAGACACCTTCCCGAAGAAGCTCTTCAATTGTTTTTGGCATTGAGACTCAAGGAAATTCTAGATAACCTTATCTTCCTAGTGTTTGGATATTTGTCATTTTGGTGTACCAAGAAGTCGAGAAATTTCCTAATCGTCTGCACACTTTAGAGGATTCATCTCCCAAGTTGGCATCAATGAAGATGCCAATGTTAGGTAGAGAGAACTCATTCTTAGGGCACAATTTATTCAAGTCCATGAAATTCACGCATATCCAGATGACACTATTCTTTTTCTTCACAAGAACTATGTTTGACAACCATATAGAGTACTAGTTGGGATTGATGAAGTGACCAACAATAGCTTTTCCAATTCCTCTTTGATCTTTTTCATTACCTCAGGGACATAGTTCCTGAGGTACAGCTTGATTGGCTTATTCGAGGGGTGGACGTTCAGCTTTTGACAGACCAGGCTTGGGCCCAGCTCAGACATATCCTCATATTTCCACATGAAAATATCATCTTACTCCATCAACAATGACAAGAATACCTGCCTTTTTTCAAGGGGAAAACCTTTTGCAAGTGAAGATTGGTCATGGTGATTCTCCAGGCGGAGCAAGATTCACTTCCACAAGTTCTTGTTCCCGTGGCTTAGAGCAATCCTCCATCCATTCTATCGCGAGGACCGCATTGGTGGGCGTCACTATAGTGCTGGTTTTTGCTTCATATGCCTCGCCTCAGGGACTCAACCCCCAGCCTCACGAGTGGTCCCCCAATACCATCATAATTGGTAAACCACTCACTCTTCGGGTAGGACATGGAAAATTCATTTCTTCGGGGCCTCATCATGCAAGGATTCTTCAATTTGTCTTTCACCTTGGGCTCGCTCTCTAAGCCTCTCTTTCATATTAACCCTTTGAGGCACCACATAAACTTCCCGCTAGATCTCATCCTAAATGGGAATAGTGAATGACAAAGGCCACTGTAGTGGCCCTGAAACCTCATCATCCTCAGCCATTATTCATACGACACTTCTTCCACTAAGTGTGCCTATTTACTACTAAAAAGGTCCTAGATCTTACCTATCAACACTTCTTTTTTGTTGCAAATCATCTTCACACAGTGATGATATGTAAAAAGGATTGTCCCAATGTCATTCATCTAAGTGTGTCCAAGAAATGCGTGGTAAATCATCGAGACATCAATAATGCGAAAATTCTTGGGCACCCTCAGTTTGCCCATGACCAGGAAAATAAAGACATATATGAGGGTCATTATTTTGTTACTAGAGAACCCAGCGATGACAGTGATTTTCCTGACTAACTTGAATCATGAAGCCTAAGCTATTTGTAAGTGGACAAAGGCATGGCATTTTGATTGATGCCCCATTATCTAGGAAGTTTCTTTTCAGTTTTACCCTATTAGTCTTTGTAGTGACGTAGAAGGGACGATTGTTGTTTTAGGGTACATGGCAATCTTCCTACATGAAGGTGATAGAATAGGACTTTTCCTTGATGCTATGAGGCACTGAGCCTTCCGCGATCATGCACCTTTTGGGACCCGAGGGCCCTTCATCGCACAAATCCATGATGGCCTTGATGGCTGCCAACCTTGTATTTTTAGTGAGCCCCAACTGGCTGAAGAAGTTTTTGAACTTAACTATCTCCTTTAAAACACATGCGCCTACATAGGGGTCAATTTCTAGTGCGTCATGGTAGGCTTCCAAGCATTATGGTAGGGAAGCTATCAACTAAGACCATCGACTTTCAACAAGATTGTGGTTGCCCAGTAATAAAATTTTGGAATTTCAACTTCATAAGATTTACAAATTAATTTGGTAAATGTTAATCATCCAACATATTCAACCGTTCAAGGGGAAGCAAATGCTAATCAATCTCCTCATTTTCCTTCATCTGATACACATGACTGAATCAAACTCTATACATATTCCGTTAAGAGACTATAGGAGATGCAATCATATTTGTATTTGATGATGCACAAAATTGATTATGCACAATCAAATCATTTGAGTGTTGGTAAAGTAATTAATAATAAGAGACAAAGATTGAGTAGTTGGGTTTGGGTGACCTAATCACTGAAGGCGACAACGATGGCCAGAAAACTCTATTAATAAGAGAGTATAAATTAGTAGGGGAGAGAGAGAGAGAGAGAGAGAGAGTACGATCAAAGTGAAGTGTGTGAGATATGCCCCCATGTGTTGGGGGGTTTACAATTTATAGGTGCAGAGCCCTAACTGAGATAGTAACGTGAGGGTCAATGTATTAGTTTACCAGGGATAATAGCTACAGTTGGGGAGAGGCACTATATTGGAGACATGGTTATCTCGCTAATTAGTTTCCTACGTGCATTGACTTTTCCTGAACTCTTAAACTTTGGACTAGACTAAAGTCATGAGTTAAGTCTGACCTGCCTTTTGATGATTTTTGCTTAACCCATGGACTTGGTCCAGGCCTAGTCTGGATCTGAGCTCGTTAGTATTTATCTCATTTATATTGATTCATGTATTCTTATGTATAGCAGTTAATACATAACGTTTTGGTTTGTAAAACCCAAAACTTTCACAAGCATTTTACTGATATTTTCAGCAAATACATCTCCGAAGCTAATGTATGCATCTAATTCAGATATTTCACATTCATTGGGATATAAACCCAAATTACAATATAGAGATTAGAGATTCTCCACTTTGTTTATTTTTTTGTTTGTCTTGCAATGGACTACGGCAAAATCAAGGACTACTTGTTTGTTTGTCTTGTAATGGACTACGGCAAAATCAAAGTCTCCCAAGTCGTCCTTCGCTTATTTTCTTGCCGTTTCCTATGCATCTGGTAGGAAATTTCCAAGTATTCGCTGACGAATATAAACCATTAGACTACATAATTTTCTCTTTTTCATTATTTCCATGGTCGTGCCTCGTGGCATGGCAGCCCCTCATCATTCATTGACCCATTCAGTAGTAGTTCGTTCACACAGAGCATCAAGTTGTTGCTATCTTGATGTGACCCTCAAGGCGACTCACTTGCATGAGATCAAGTTTGTATTGAAACCTGTTAAACTTCTGGACTAATTGAATATCAACATTAGTATCAATTCAAAAAATGTATAAATCAATTCAAAAAACATAGGATGTACCCAACTTTTGAAAATCGAATCCATGACTCTACCAAGATATGATTTGTTGTATACAAAATCGAGATTTTACTTAGTTTGATCACATAATGACACTTGATCAATGTGTTCCCTACTTTCTTTGTTTATAGTGACAACTTTTTTTATTATAAGAATGTTCTAATTATGGAGGTCGATTAAGATAATCTATTAAGTTTTTGAATGAAAGTGATCATATGTCATTTTTTCAGACGATATCACGTGATCAAAACGTAATCACTTCCGTCAAAAACTTGATCAGTTGTCTATGTAAAGACCATTTAAACACGTATTGATTACTTTAAAAATCAAATAGACAAAATTTATATAATGAGGGCCAAACTGACAAAACGTATATACTTTAGGAATGAAAAATGAGATTTTATGTATGGAGTACTCCACTATAGATGTATGAAATGGCGGATGCAGCAGAAAGCCCCCTCGTACCAAACAAAAACCCCCCAACAATTGTAGAGGTGCATTGATAATTTTATGATTTATGGGGTTACAATTTGGCCATATCAACCCGAGTCCAATTAATCTAGTTTGTATTTGGGCAAAGACTTTGGATAGATTTGGGTAGAAAAGTCCCAACTCGATATAAATTTGGTCATTTATCAGATTTTTGGGATCCAGCTCAAACCCGTGCCAAATTAATAACTTGAGCCTCAAATAATAGTGTAAATTATATAACTTGAGAATGAGTTTTGCATTTAACCCAAGTTGAACATGAATCGAACCCAAATTGTATAATGCAAGAATCAAGTCCGGATTTAACACCATTAGAACACGAATTCCATTGACCCAAAAAAAAAAAACTCGAATTCGAACTTAAATTTTTGTAACCCAAATTCAATTAGAGTTTAGAATTTAAATAAGATCAACACTACAATTGAAAGATTCAAAATTGAGTTGAGTTCCAAATGATCATTTTATAACTCAAGTTGATTTTTCAACTCGCTTAACCAGCTTAAATTGCACTCCTATTTTTTTTTTTTAGGAAAAATTATATTTTGACCCCTTAGCTATGAGTCCGATTTTACTTTTTCTCTTAAACTATTGTATATCTCACATTACCCTCTCAATTACTTGAATTGATTCATATTTTCCCAAATGCAAAATGTCCGTTATTTCTTTAGCCAAAAATTGTCAATGTGTCGAAACAAATTGAAAAATATTGCATAGTTCGGGGTTCCAAGTAAAATAATTTTCCGCCAAATTTATACAATGCAAGTTCCTTCTGAAGTTTCTTTCAATTCCAACTTTCTCATGCGTAGCCTGGCCAATTCTCAGCCTAAGTCGGTTTAACTTTTCCACCCATCCAGTTTTCTGTATACTCCCAAAAAAGTTACAACAACAATGGAAATTATTTACGCCAAAAGCGGAGAAAAAAACAAGGATTCTATATCAAAAGTAAAGTGCGAGTTTCATCTGTGTGGTAGTTGTATGTTCATATAACCATTCTATATGTTGTGTATTTTTAATGAAGTTTATTCTTATCTCATACCATATAAAAATGGAAAAAAATTTATCTTCTTGTTATGATTTAAAATACAAGGATCATGGCTTGACATTGTTTTCATCAGTGTTAGGTTTTTGGCATATTGGTTTGGGTTTCTAGTAATTAAGGTTTTAGCAACCTTAGATGTTACATGTTTTTTTCTATTGATTACTGGTTAGATAGTAAAATTGTTCCAATTAGATTTTTATTTGTTGAACTTCTACATATGTGAACAATATTTTGGTTGATCTACGTAATTTCTCTCACATATGAGCATTTGAGTGATAAATCACTAAGATTTTGAGTCCCGTCTTGTGAACATTATCCTAAGTAAAATTTGATATCAAAGCTAGCCATGTATAGCTATGAAGAGAGGATTTTTATTTGATAAGTTTTCAAGATTGGCATGATCCACACACACGAGTTTTGGATAAAAGCATAACAAGTAAATACTTTTGCATAGTACTTATACCTATAATTGAGTTTTGAGGAGATTTATTTAAAAGTGATGGTTGGTTGTTGTTATAATCACACTATTAATCGACACAAGATGACATATTACAAATATTCATGACATTTATTAAAGTTTGTAGGTATTTTTACTGAAAACCTTCAAGAAACAAATTTCGTTCACTAGTGTTAACCTATTGCTTTACCGACTTATTGCATAAGTTAAATGCAATCGTATGGCCCACGAAAATGATTTGTAAATATTATTTTAGTGTTTGTTTTAGAATTACTATGAACTATTAATGTTCAGGTTGGGGCATGTGATTGACCCTTAAAACCTACATTTGAATATGCTTTGAAAAGGTTAATTTTTTATATTTTAATTCTAATAAATAAATGAGGATCTAACCATAACGGTTGGATTGGAGTATTGACATGATTAACCGAGCAAAAGAGACAATTTGGCCCAAAAGGAGACCAGCCCAATGGAAGGAATGGCCGAAGGAAGAAACAGGAAGAATTTTTAGAGACAAGCATGCGTCCGAACTGATAGAATTATATATTAAAAGTTTATTTTTTGTAGTAAAACTAAGTTTATTATTTAATAAAAATTCTTTATTTTCTATTGAGAATATGTATGGATAAAATATTTGCATATTAAAGATATGTTATGCATATATATCTTTTATTTTATATTGTAGATAATCTAGTGTGCAGAGTTCATCTTATACATAGAAAATCAGATTATTAGATCATTTTATGATATGAGTAATGGTTTATAGTCATAGATTGAATTGGACACGCTATCAATAGGATTGTAGTGTAATCTTCTAATATAGTCTGTCTTGAATATGAAAAATTGTTTGATATCTCGGATTGTTGCACTAGTATACTTTGTGTATTGTACATGATCATTATTGAGGTTATTTTCTTTTTACTGATTAAATAAGAAAATAAATACCTCATGATTATTATGATTGTTTAAACTCTTAATCCTAATATATTTAATTGACACATACATATAATGATTGTTACTTTAAGATTCGGTGAATTGGAAGATAATATTATTTGTATAGTAGGAATTAATTATTAAAAAAAAAAACATGTCCCATTATTCAAATGTGTTGATGATATCTTCTTGAAGAAGTTCATAAGTTTTGTCCATGTCAAATTCTGCAGGTTCATTTAATTATCTAACATAACAAATAAGTTGAGTGGTAAAGTCTCAAGGATAAAAATAAGCCAATGAAATGTAATTGTCAGTAATTTGGTTAATTGAAAAACATCTATAATCTTAAATTTGAGGAGATTATTAAACATATAATAACAAGTAGCTAAAAATATAATTTTAAAATAAGGCTCAGGAGATCAATTATAAGTTTTTAATTGAATAACTTATTATTAATAAACCATAGGATGTTTGTTTTGGGTTGAACACAAGATTCCTATGCCCATTGGAAGCTTGACTCGTATTTCTCTTTAGGGTCTCTTCTGCAGCCTATAAATAAACGCACTCACTAGTTCTCTCAGTCACAGACTTTACAATCACGTTTAGAAGAGGTAGAGAGAGAGAGAGGGGGGTGGGGGAATTTGGAGGATTGCAGCTCATACTACATTTGAATTTTGGCATGGAAGGACATACGGTAGAAAGATTATGAGGTCCATCGAGCTGACTATTTGACCTGCATCCATCTTTTTTCTTATGAATCTATTCATCAAAGGTAAATCCAAATTTTTCCTTGTAGAGTTAATAACTAAATAAATTTTTGTAAGCAATTATACACACCGTCAATGGATCTTGGGATTGTCATTTCAATACGAACACCTCATCTAGCGTCTGGACACCACTCTAAAGTCAAGGGCAATCAGAAATGGAGTTGCCAAGCCGTTTTGGGGCGTAGTTCATTTTAACGAGCGTCTGAACAACTCCAATGACGTCTGCATGCCCCCTAGAGAAGCTATAAAAATCAAATCGAAAGCTAGTGGCATCCAGACGCCTATATTATCGTTCAAATGCCTTTGCCAGACAGCTAAATCTCAATTGTGCCTCTTCAATCAGATTTTGTGCTCTTCTTCCCTATAAATACCCCCTTAGGTCTTGTATTTGACACACTTTGGAATAGAAAATCTCTCCCAACTTAGTTATCTCGTTTCTTGTATTACTTTCATTTATAGTTTTAATTCTCTTATTTTGAAGAGGTTTCTCTCTACTCTTCTTATACTCATCTTCTTGCTTTGCCATATCAATGAAAAGTGAGTAATTTTTTTTTACTCTTTAGTAGAGTGTGAATGGTGTGTGTGAATGTGCTTATTGTTTCATGTATGCAACATCTCTTTATCCTTAAATGCTTTATCTTTTTCCTCATTTGGTTGATTGATTGACTTTAAAAAACTCTCTACCTTCTATAAGTTGTTTGATTGTTTATTAACAAGTTAGACCTTGGTATACATAATACTTACGATGCCCTGCAAGTATTGATGTTAGATCTTCATAGTATACATTCAATCACCAAAACATTACTTATTGTTTACGGAGACATCTTTCGGTTAACTTGCCATTGACATGTGAGTTAACCATACATAGTTGTATAGATTTACAAAAGTACATACACGCATACTCGAATCCTTTACTGAAGAGTAGTTTTTTCCATTTTTAGAACGTTATATTTTGTTTAGAAATTATCAACACCATCACAATCTATTCCCTTAAGATTTTTCTATACTTTTTTCTTTATTGATCGATGTTCCAAAGCACCACATTAGTTCCCTGTGGATATGACCCCAAGCTTCACCGGGTTACCACTACAACTTGACTATCTATAATTGGTTGTACACATTTTGGATCAAGTCAACTCTTACCAAAAGAAAAAAAGAAATCTAACAATCAATTCGGCTTCTATTCAAACTCGAATGCTCAACCATCTAATATGAGTGACATAACATTTTGATGTTATAGTAAATCCATAACTGTCAAGCTACACTAATTCACCCCTATCGCTTGTGAAGCAGGCAAGGAATGATTATTGTATGTAATTTCACATTTTTTTAGACTTTATCATCACAAGAGTCAACTAAAAAAGCTTGTAAATGATTCAAAAAAGGATAACATATTGAAGGAATATTTCTCAAATATCTCAATCAAATTGACAT
The DNA here is from genome assembly GCA_963454935.2 of Ilex paraguariensis. NCBI lineage: Eukaryota > Viridiplantae > Streptophyta > Magnoliopsida > Aquifoliales > Aquifoliaceae > Ilex > Ilex paraguariensis. The sequence continues at coordinate 11,869 of CAUOFW020007033.1, forward strand.
CCTTAACCTCACTGAAATTGTTCATATCAATCACATCATCACTATTTGATTTTGAAGATTCCTTGGGCATTTGGGGCTTCGTTGGAATGGTCTTTGCAATAACTTCTTCACCATGAAAAGTGATAATGGATTGAACATCTTCAAGTTGGGGTTCAAAAGAAGAAATTTTCAAACTACATTAACCTTGGGGAACTTATTGTACTAGGTTGAGAGAGTTACATTGTTATTGATTGCACAATTCAGTAGTCAACATGGTGAGAGTGTTTCTTATATCACTTAAGGCTTGTGCAGTTTGATTATTGATGATGGTTCAACTTTGCATGAATGATTAGAATGAATATATGCATCTTCAAGAGACTTCTTTAGAGGTGGAATTTATGGAACAAAATTAGAAGGCCCATGAGGAGGAGGAGGTGGTGGTGCAACATGATTTTCATTCCTCCAGCAAAAGTTGGAATGATTTTTCCATCAGGATTGTAGTTCTTGGAGTACGGGGATGGATAAGGCTAGGGGTGTTCAAATTTTTGATTGGCCACAATTTTCTATCCTACTCAACCCTACCCTACTGAACGGCTAGCCGTAAAAATTAGGTAGGAATGCAGAAAAATTTTTGGTCTTCTGATTAAATCGGGTAGGAATGCGGAATACCCATCAATTTTCACATTCTTACCCTACCTTACCCGCAAAAAATATATTTAACTTTTTTATATTTTTTTAGTAATTATAAGAGTATTTGTATGATATAATTTATATTATAACATTGTTATTATTGTGGATGTTTGAGTTGCGAAAATATGGACTTATTTTTTGCGTAGGTTACATGATTTGTGGTGATTGGTTATCTATTGGAGAAGTTATGATTTTAATGTGTTTCATATAGTTTAAACTTAAAATAATTGTTATTGTATTTGTATAACAATTATGATGGATTGATGTTCTTGCTTTCTTATGTTTTATTGTAATTATTGTTGTAGTTGTTTTATGTTTTAGTGTTATTGATTTATTGTGTTGTTAAATTGGTGTATGTTATTTAATTGAATTGTTAAAATGATCCAAAAATTAGTAAGTAACTACATAAGTGTTTACCCGACTTCCTACTCGATTAATCGAGTAGGAATACCACACCTGATCGGGTAGGATAAGCCAAAAAAAAAATTATTTCGCAAAGTATCAGATAGGAAGACGGAAGACTATATTTCTTACCCGTAGGGTAGGGTGAACAACCCCAGATAAGGCTTCCTATAAGTGTTATTTGTATTAACTTGGTCATGTAAATTTCTTTGAAAGCTAGAATTGTTGGACACTCTTATGTTGGGTGTCCCATGACTTCACAGATGCCACAAATTTCTTCCTAGGGTATAACCTTTACTTCATCAACCTTCATAAGTTTCATGACATATATTTTTCTAGTCAATGTGGCAATCCTAGCACCTAGGTTATCCTCCTCCCTAAGTTGGTATTTCTGTTGACTAGATGAGGCAATTGTGATTTATTTTTAGAGGAACTATAAGGTGAAGTAGTAGGATTGAGCATTCTCAGTTAAATGATCAAAATATTCAAATGTTTCATCAGGTTTTTTGTTCATGACTTCCTCATTACACATGATCTCTACGAATTTTCCCATCTATGGTGATAAACTGTCATAGAAAAAGCTTATTGGACGCATGTTTCCATAGCCCTAATGTGGGCAAGAGTTAAGTAAATCCTTAAAACATTCTCAACATTGGTAAAAATCTCATTTTCTTTGTGCAAAATTCATGATTTATCTTTTTAAACTATTAGTTCAAAGTATTGGGAAAAAAATGTCAAAAATTATTTTTGCATCTCTTGCCATGTTCTTATTGACCTAGGTCTAAAAAAGTTTAGCCAGGTTTTAGAGTTATCTTTTAGGGAAAAAATATATTACCGTAATTATATTTTTAGTCATATTTTGGTCATGGAATGTGGCACAGACTTCCTTAAAATCTTTAATGTGAACGTAGGGATTATTAGAATCTAAACTATGGAATTTAGGGAGTAATGCAATCATGCTCGACTTCAAAAAAAATTGTAGCAAGGAGAGGAAAAATAATGCACAAGGGAGCACTATGATGTTCGTGTTGCAAATATTGGCCCAAAGGTCCCATGGGTGGATTGTTATTACCCTCATCGTCCCCGTGGTTACTATCTTTATCAACCATTGTGGTCTTTGTGTTAAAGTGTATGGACGAATCAAATAAATGACCAGATATATAATCTAGATCCTCTCTAACTAATCGATCTCTTGGATCACGGTACCAAGAGTTCAATGAAAAAAAAAAGAAAGGGGTAGAAGCAAAAAGCAAGAAAAATAAATAAATAGAAAATAAAGAATGAACGAGACTACCGGATCTAAGATGAATCACAAATAAAAAAAAACTCAAAAGATGGCGGTGTAGTGCTCTATTTCTAATGCAAATCCCCCAACAACGGTGCCAAACATTTACTATAACTTTAGAATTGGTCACCCAAGTACATGTTGTCGCGAAGTACTAAATTTTTTAGGAGCCCGAGGTCGTATCACAGGAAATTGGTAAGAGTAGGAACACAATGAATTTGAAAATAAAAATTGCTTTGGAAAAAATTGAGTGAATTGGTTTTGAAAAAATAGTAAATTTTGGTTAAGAACAACATTTGAGAGATACTAACTATCAAGAATCTGGTTTCAATTCCACAATATTTATTTTTGATCCGATTTTTTGACTGAATTAAGAATCAACTGAAAAGTAATCTTAATCAAAAAATTTAGTAGTAATGATATTGAAAACAATTTGAAAAATATAAGTGATAAATTACTTGGATAAAATTCATATTTAATAATAGATCACAAGCATTCATTGTCCCTAAAGTTGACAATGAATCAAGATTTCTAATAAAAAAATACTTTAATCAATTATTTTTTCATAAAAATTCAAATTAATCGATTCAACTGTACAAAACTAGTTATTTGACTCACAGGGAATTTAAAACATTCAATGTGCATAGCACAACCAATCAAGAGATTTTACAAATCAAAAACTATACTAAAACTAAAGAATCAATTAAGAGAAATAACCATGCATCAAAGAATAACATATCAAAAATAAATACCCCACTTTATTAAAAGAATCACCCCTAGAACTACAAGAAAATGAGGTCTTTGCATATGAGTGTTTTGCTTCGGTTAGATGCTGTTGGAAATAATCCATTTTTTGTCTCATGGTGAGGAGTGTTAAATGACACGAGTTGGCTCAGGCTCGAATCATATTTTGGCTTGCTCAAGCTCGTTCAATTAATAATACAAGCTGATGCTAGTATGGAGGAGGTAAGGGCAATTGTTTTTTCAATGTCAGTGGAGAGTGATCCAAGGGAAAATGTGTTGTCTAGCAAGTTTTATCAGTTTTTTTGGGATGTGATTAAACCTAATATTTCTACTGTTGTGAATTTTTTTTTCTTCAAAAGGGGGGGGGGGGGGGGAGGGGTTGTGGTTTCTAGGTCTGTGAATGCAAAATTATTGGCTTTGATTCCTAAGAAAGAGAATCTTGTATCATTTACAGAATTTAGGCCAATTAGCCTTTGTAATTTCCTCTATAAAATCTTGAGTAAATTGTTAACTAAGAGGTTGAGTTCTTTGCTGCCTTTTTTGATCTCTGAGGAACAGCATTGGTTTGTGTAAGGAAGGAGTATTGGGGATTGTGTATCCTTCGGTCAGTTTATGGTGGGGGAGATGGATAGGAAAGTGGAGGCAGAGAATGTAATCCTTAAGTTGGATATAATGAAGGCTTATGATAGGTTAGAGGGGAATTTTTTAGCAAGAACTTTGGTATGTTTTGTTTTTCAGATTCATTTGTTACTGTTGTTTCTAATTGCTTGAGGAAGCAAAATATTTCTTTGTGTTTGAATGGCCAAAGATATGGTTTCTTTCCCTCTTCAAGAGGGCTTAGACAAGGGGAACCTATCTCCCTTAGTCCTTTTATTTTGGCTGAAGAGGTGCTGAGCAGGGGTGTAGATCATCTGTTTTAGACATGAATGGTGAGGCCTTTTAACATTGGTAGAGGGGTTGTGTTGGTGAGTCATTAGTAGATGACTCTTTGTTATTTTTAAAAGGAAATAAGAGCTCTATGGTAATTTTAATGGAGTTTATGAGGTAATATGAGTCAAGCCCTTGACAAAGGGTGATTAAACCAAAGAACTCCATGTTTTGCTCTATGAGGATATCTCGGGCAAGGAGGCAAGTTTTGAGTAGTGTGGTTGGGATACCTGTGAAGAGTTGCCCTTTTACCTACCTAGGGTGCCCACTTATTAAGGGCAGATCAAGGTTGTGTTTCTTTGATGGCATTCTTTAGAAATTCAGACTTAGGCTTTAAGGGTGGGGTGCTAGACTTTTATGTAACATGGGGAGGTGATGCAATGCAATCTGATCTGTTGAGCATAAATGGAGGTCTTATGACTTGGGCGTAAGCGAAAAGGATGAAAGAAGCATTGAACGGGCTGATTCAAGACATATAGGTTGATTGTGCAAGTTCAAGCATGAAGAGTACGTTTGGAGGCTTTTCTACCGTGGCATGCGTGGGCTTTAAGGGGGAAAGGCCTCAAGTTTATTTTAATGTAATTCAATCCTAACAAACCTGCTTAAGTGGCTGTATGGGTTGATTTAGGTTATTTAGGAATTTTGGGCTGATTACTTGTTTTAAGACCAACTTCAGTTATTCCTATTTAGATTAGGATTTGTTTTAAGGCTTTATATACACACATAAGACCTGGTAAAAGAGGACATAATATATTTTTTTTATGAGTTTTGTGAGGTTTCTACCTTATTGTTCTTCCAAGAACTACTTCAAGAACTTATCAAAAATTAATCTTTCTTGTGGCGTTTATTGACTTATCACTCAATCTTGAGTGTGACGTCTTTCTCTTGAACTTTAACCTTGGATTCTTGTTTCTTGAAAACATTGGGTCTAGGGTTCTTGGTTCTTATAATCTGGTTTGTGAACTTTCTTGGGGAATCTTCAATCAATTTGCCCATGGGTTCTTGAATTCGTTTAAGGGTTCGCATCAGGAGGGTTGTTCTAGTTCAGTCTGTGCTTAATGAATGATGTGCTGGTTAATTTACTGGCTAGTTTAAATTTGCCTAAGGGCATTTTAGCTAAGCTGAACTCTTTCATGGATGCATTCATTTGGTCTAATAAAGCTGATGTGAGGAAGAGGCATTGTGTTTCATGGAGGGACTTGACTATGTCAAAGTATAAAGGAGGTTAGGGTTTGAGAAAATTAGAAGAAATTCAGTTTGCTTTCAGAATGAAGCAGGTATGGGGTATGTTACAAAAAAAATTCTTTATAGGCAAAGGTCTTCACCCAAAAGTTCCTAAAGAATGAACATTTTTTAAGGAATTCTAGGGCAGGAATTTTGAGGAGATGTAAAGATTTGGTTCCTTGGTTTGAACCTGCTCTTGTTCATTCTCAAATATGTGTTGGCAATGGGGAACAGGTAGACTTCTGGTGTGATGATTGGTTGGGTATAGGTTCTTTGGTGAGTATAATTAATGAGATGCCTGCATCATATACAAAGGTTGCTAAGGTGTTAATAGAAGGTCAATGGTAGATTCAGAGTATGGGAGATTTACTGGGGGATCAGCTGCAGAATGAGGTTTTATCATCTGATGTCTCTTTGACTGGAAAGGTGGATAGGAGGTTTTAGAGGGAATCAAATTCTAGATTTTTTATAGTGAAATTTGCTTGGGCTTTGATTAGAAGGAAAGGGGTGCAGAATGGAATAATTGCTGCTATTTGGAAGCAGAATATTTCACCTAGTGCTAAGTTGATTGGGTGGAAGGTTCTGAAGAGAGTTTTTACTTTGTATACTTATATACAGAAGGTGGGGGTTCAATTAGCTAGTATGTGTTCCATGTGTGGTCAAGGTTTTAAGGACTTCTCCCATTTATTTGTAGAATTTGCTTTTGTGCAATCTATTTGGGGGAGATTGGCAGGGGTTATGGGATTTCAATTAATTCCCAATGAGTCTCCACTGACCACGATGAGGAGATTGTTCCGTATTTTTAAAAAGCTCTCTTTGAGTGAGGTTTGGTAAAGGTTTTTCCTTTGCTAGTATTTTGGCTGGTTTGGAGGGAAAGGTGTAAGATGAGGTTTGAGGGGTTGAGGCAGAATTCTTATGATGTGTTTATGATTGTCCTTAGTATGCTGAGGTATCGAGCTTTTGGGATCAATGGGGTGTCCCAATTTTGTGGAAAAAAACAATTAGGTCTCTGCGCTATTGATGAACTGGGTTCCTGCTGGTTTTGTAAGGTTGCAAAGGTGTTCTTGTTGCATGATAGACGTGGTTGTCCAAGTCTATAGGAAGAGGACTGGGTGGAGCTGCTTCGGGATTTGGAAGAATGGGACATGTGAAGCCTATTTCCCTCTTCATTTGTAATTTTTCTAAAGAAATTAAATAATTATTTTTCAAAAAAAAAATTGTAATACAAGCCGAGCATGAACATAATTTTAGGTGCATTTTTTATACGAGCCAAACCCGAGCTCGAGCCCGAGCTCGAGTCCAAGCTACTCGTTTCGATCGCATAAGATCGTTACTATTTTTTTATTAAAAATATTTAATTTTTATACCTCTAACAATAACAGTTGTCAGCCACTCTCACACAAATCCAGAAATCCAAAATCCCAACCATCGACTGATCAGCGATCATGTGACTAACAAAATAAAATTCTCTTTACAGAACCAGACATCCAGACAACTAGACAAGGCAAACCATTTTTCTATAAGACTCGTTAGTCTTCTTTCTTACTTTCTCTCAATTCTCAAACCCTAATCTCACTCAGAGTCAAGCCGCTTCCTTCAAGTAAGACCAAAATCAAGAGATCTGGACCATTTGGTAAGTTCTTCTTGTCTTCTCTGGTGATGACCTTCTTCTTGTCTTCTCTAGTGACCGAATGACCGTGAATATTTGTTTTTCTTCTCTTGTCTTGCTGCTATCTCTAGTAAAGGCAACATACCAACTCAAAAATTATTGGCTTTAGGGACAGCTAATTCGGAAGGTGCATTCGGTGGCTGTTTGACTACTTACAAGTATGACAAAGAGAAGGCAAGCGAAATTTATGCAAAACTGGTCATTGTGCATGAGTACCCATTTAAGATGGCGGAACATGAACTTTTTATGTTGCGTTTTCAAATTCTTAACCCTCATTTTGAGCACCTTAAAGAATGATTACATGAAAATTTTTGCTGCTGAAAAAGATAAGTTGAAGTCTTTGCTTGCAAATATTGATCAAATCATCTTAACATATGACTTATGGACCTCTAATCAGGCAATTGGTTAATTGTGTCTAGCTGGACATTTTTAGATGACGAGTGGAAATTGCAAAAACGAATATTAAATTTTTGTTGCTTGGCACCTCGCCATACAAAGGTGGAGATTACAGCTTGTATCTCTGATTGTTTTCTTAATTGGGATATAGTGAACAAAGTCTCAACCATTACATTGGACAATGATTTTGCAAATTATGCAGCAGTAAAAAGCTTGAGAGATAGTTTTGCAGTCAAAGGAAAACCGTTTTTCAATGGTAAGATATTTCATGTTCAATGTTGTGCACATATTTAAAACCTATTGGTGCAAGATGGATTAGGAGAGATAAGGGATTTAGTTGAAAATGTCCATAAGAGTGTGAAGTATTTGAAAATGTCCTCATCACAGCTTCATAAGTTCACCGAAATTGTCAAGCAATTGCAATTGCCCACTATGTGCCTACCCGATGGAACTCAGCTTATGAAATGCTTGCGTCTGTAATTGAGTTCAAAGATGCATTTCCGAGGTACAAGGAAAAAGACCCATACTATAAATGGTTGACATCTAAGGAGGATTAGGCAAGAGCAAAAGAGTTCTGCAAGTTTTTAAAAAAATTTAGTGAAGTCCCACATCAAATATTTTCCTTGTTGAAACTTGAAAAATTAAACAAATATTGAATGAGAAGTTTTTTGATACAAGGGATTACATGGTAGCCATGACTTGTAACACCCCAAAAATTGGGGTCCTTAATTTAACAAAGTTTGAGCAGAATCTTCTTTGTACGGAGAGCTCTACCCAAAACATAACCTGTGCAATTATACTACGTTGATCACACCGAGTCCACATATGAATAAATATTGACTACACCGGGTCCATTTACCCATAAAATAATAAAATTTCATTCACCATATGTAATATCCATCATATCATCCCAAAAGAATAGGTCAAGTTATGACACTTACATTCCAAAAGAATTACACTCAAACTTAGCAGCGGAATAAACAAAATACTAGACTATACATTATTGTAAATAAATTTTCAAGTTTAGCACAAAAATAAACTATAGCTCTAGATGTCCACCTCGGGATCTAGGTTCCCCTCTGGTGGAACCTCCTAATTTTCTGGCTTGTCAACACCGGAATCTTTCTTTAACACGAAATCTGAAAAAAAAACGTTATTGGTAGGGGGTGAGCACTAAGCACTATAGGAAAATCCTCCCAAACTCTAACAAGATTTGAAAAACGTAGAAAATGGTCAGTCTCATTTTACAAATAGCATATGTAAATTTGAAACAAAACATGACATTTTCAAAGATCTCAAGTTTATACATTAACAATAATTAAGTGCAAGAGTAAAGTCAATCCCACCATAAATAACCATTCAAAAGAGTAATTATTCTCACAACAATTTTCAAGATAATCATATCCAAAAGATAACACAATAAACAATAACCACAATGTATCTCAAGTCTGATGTAAGATAATCGCATTAATAAACACATAGAGAATATTCTGGCCCACACACACACAATTCCTCACAAGGATATTAACTTTGGAAAGGGCGCCTACTGATGCATTGTCCCATACCAATGCACCGGCAATAACGAATCCGACCCAGGCATAGTATACTAATTCTTTGACACGGCACCCGTGAGCTAATAGTAGTTTGGTCCTCGCAAGGCACCAACCCCACTACGAGTGGTAGGAAAAGTTCAAACCCACACGGAGTAAGAACCATACACATCTACCCACTCTACGATACCTGGTCAATGGCCACCCATGGTCATCCAAATACCTCCATGAGATACAATCACCAACAATTTCTCAAATACACTCAATTCCATAAATCATTAATTTTTCACATCCAAATCCACAATTATTTCACAATGGAACAATTTAAGAAAAATTAACAAGAGATCATCATAAATACCATTGTGTTGTTCAATACGAAACACTAAAGTTTTGAAATCAAGAATAAATGAGATATCAAGAGAAAAACTCATTTTTCTTAAAATCTAGGGTTTTGAATATGAAAAAAGAACTTTGATAGTTACCTAACCATCCCATTATTTAAAACATGCTAACATTTGTAAAAATATCAAGAATTCATGATTTCATAGCATATTAATATGATGTAGAGTCAAAGAAAACATATATGTATAACCCTAGCCTCCATGTAAGAGAATGGAAGAAAACCCTTACTTAATCAAAATTTCAAGTAAGACCTCAAGCTCTAGTGACCTCCTTCTTCTCTTTTCTTCCTTCTTTAATCTTCCTCTAAGGTTCCAAGAGGTGTGGGGTGAGAGTGGAGTGAAAAGAATGGGAGTAAATGAGATGAAAATGAGTTTTTAAACATAGTAGCCCCGATTTTTATTGTTCACAAGCTGATTTGGTTTTTTCTAAAATTACGATTTTACCACTAAGAATCTCCAATTTGATCCATATGACTAGGCTAAGGTTTTTCGATGTTCCGGATTCATTTTTAATGTTATTTTAACCTAAAAACATTTATTTTTATGAGTTATCTCAAAACTAAAATAAATTTACACTCGAAACACAAAAATTACTATTTTATTCCTTTGAACCACTATATGTGCTAAAAGGCTATTCTAAGTTTTTCAGATATCTCAGGTTTAATGATAATATTATTTTGACCTAAAATAATTTATATTTTTACTTAGTTACCCTTATCAACCTTAAACACCTCCAAAAATTAAATTTCAGCATTAATTTGTCTCCCTAATATTTATTTATACTATTGAAATCTATAGGGTTCATGCTACCTCATCACCTATATTAGCATTTCAAAAATATTACTTGCTATATAAGATAAGAGTGTGGGGGCTTACAATTCACCCCCTTAAAGAAAGTTTCGTCATCGAAACTTACCTTAAGTAGAGAATAGATGAGGGTACTTCTTTCACATCTCCAACTCTGGTTCCCAAGTAGCTTCCTTCACTCCATGGTGTTGCCACAAAACCTTCACTAGTTTGATGAATTTGTTGCAGAGCACCTTCTTTTTGGTATCAAGAATCTTCACCGGTTGTTCTTTATAGGTGGCTCCGTCTTGAACTTCAATATCTTCCAAATTTATAACAT
>CAUOFW020007034.1:0-22260 GCA_963454935.2 Ilex paraguariensis
GGCCGAGGCGTATACAACTCGGTCGAGTCGTATCGGATTCTGCTGATACTTTGAACCGTGGTTTGGATGGAATGATTTTCACAATGGAAAGGGGAAAACGAGTATTCTCAGTACATCTAATTATGATCTACTTAGCATGATGGTGGCTTTCTTTGTGTGGAGGCAGCCTTGGAATCTCCCTTTTGGTCATTAATAATTGTTGGCATAGGAGGAAAAACATTTTCATTGGTGCTGCATATGCAAAAGCTCGGAGGAAAGAGTTGTCACCCTTTTTATCATTGCAAGGTGGTATTGTGCTCAAGTAGTATTCTCTGTTAGGCTTGGTGTGGGTGATGCCAAGGTCAGTGAGGCAAATGTTGTGTATGTGGAAAGGAATTCAGGTTCTGTGGAAGCTTCAGATACTGTGGGATATAGCTTCTCTGTCTCATATGGGACTATTTGGACAGACAGGAACATGATCATGAAGGAATTGAGATACCCTGCACAAGTTTACACGTGATGTTGAGTAGATTATCTTTGGGCTAAAAGGGATATATCTGGGATGTAATGATGTTGTTGATTTATCGAGTAATTTCCAAGATGGGAACTTAAGTGTACATATTTTTGGGCTCCCCTTTGTACATGGGTGCACCCCTCTTTTCAGTGCTTGCTAATGAAATTTACCTACCTATCAAAAGAGGAGAAATTCGTTTTTTTTTTTTTGAGGGGGGGAGGAAATTCAACAATATATATTGAGGGAAGTGCTTTGAGATCTAGTATACTAAATAGGCCCAAGTTGTTTGACTTCTAGAACACCTGACCAAAAGAGTTAGATCTCTATATGGACACAAGACCCATAAACCAAACATGACCCGACAAAGAAAGCTAATCATCCCCAACATTTACAACAGCCCAAAGAAAGCTAGCAAGCATGTTGTGTGAACAGTCGACGGTTGTGGGGTTGGCTTGTTGAACGTTGCAACATCGTACCACTGAGGGGCCAAAGTGGTGCAATCTTCTCTGCTATCTGGGTGGCCTCTGTAGCTAGCTTCTTGCTTGCCTCTCCCTTTTCTCTACTCTCTTCAGGTTCCTTCACATCCACTGTGACAACAAATTTGATATTTTTTCCTTTATTATTTTTGATTATCATTTTGCACATGGCACTGGTTATTGATCTCTGGTTGCTTTGGGGATCTATTAAAATTCATTAGTGTATGACCAAACAATTATTGCACATTTAGGTTTCCATGGATATTCTACAGATATCTCAAAAGTTTTAGTTTCACCATCATTTTCCTCTCTTATGTCAAGATCAAAGGATTCAACCAGTCCTTGTTCAGTATCCAACTCAATGCATACACGAACAAAGCTTGTCCTTTTCTTCATATCAGTTTGTCTGTCTGCGTAGAAGGGTCTTCCCACTACACTGGCCACATAACTTGGTCCTTCCTCTGTCCAATACTCCAAAGGGATATTGTAAAAGTTAACCCACACAAGAATCTTGGAATGGACTTCCTTTGTGAGTTCCATGTTTGGATACCACTTCTTGAGAGGTCTTCCAGAAAGCATCCAAGGCCCCATCTCAACCACCTTGAGCACTATTCTTCATTGGAGGATCTGAAGAAATAAAAGCCCTTATCATTGGCTAATACCTCCATGAGCCCCATTTGACCGCATATCTTGTGAACTATGGCATTGACCACAGAATAAGGCAGTTTTTTCTCTACAAAATAGCTAACCAAGCAATGTTCCCAGTTGCTATAACCCTTTTGAGCTACTTCGTTTGGAGGAGATACAAATATTTCGTCTCCATCTTTAGCTGGTTTGCAGTATTTCAATTTCACGTGGCTTCTGGAAATTTCATGTTCCTTTGAGGATGGGTTAGCCTGATTGCCAGGTTGGACTATTTGTCTCCATTTTGGCTTTTGGGTTGGCCATTTCCTTCCATCAGCTTTTCCCTCATTTTGGGCAGAAGGCAAAAAAGCACCTGTCTTATCAACAGGAAAAGAACCTGCCACCCCCCTAAAGGAATCTGTCAGCTTCCTAAGGGAATGGAGTACGACTGTTTTACCTTTGTTATTTTGGGATGGGGCATTTTCAGAATTCAAACTTGAGGTAGAGATCACGTGAGCTGCACCCTCCTTCATCCCAGCTACCAGCCCACTGACCTCCATGGGAGTAGACAGGAATTGTTGCTGCGAGAGTTGTAGTGTTTTGATGCTTGGGGGATGAGCCTTTCATAGCCATAGAACTGGAAGAATCTTTTGCATGGGCTTTACTCTTCTTTCCCTTATCATTAAGACCAATCTCCAATTCAGAAATTGGAATGCCACACTGGAATCCATGAATCATGCAGGGAGCTTGGTAGTATAAGGATAACAAATATGGAAAAGAGGCAAGAAGGATAAAGTTAAAAAAAAAAATTTTGAAGGGGGGCGGGGGGAAAGAGGATGATAGGAAGCAATTTTGAGGTGATGATGATGAAGGCAAATCAGAATAGGAGCTAGAAAGGTGACAAGTACTGGAGGAATAAGATAATGAAACTAATTGATCAAGTGAAACACTAAGTTTGATGGTCAAGAAAGAGATCATTCGTTCAGTATGGTAGTGGGTTCAGGTTGGAGATGGAGAGGAGAGGAGAGGAGGAGAGAAAGGCAACATCATTTCTTTCAAATCTAAACTTTTTAACTATTACGTTGTTAAAAAGTTGTTTTCCTATTATGTTCTACTTTCCTAATATTGCAATGGTCTTTAATATCAATCTTATATAAATAGGTGACTGGGTGTTGACAACACACCCTACTCAAAATATTGTTCCATAATCTCTCTTTTTCTCGCTTCTCCTAGAATACCTGGTCCGCCATTGTCAGAATCTGATTCTGACATGATAATGAGTTGAATTATTATGGCATTAGGGTTTTAGAAAATAAAAGGAAGAAGAGAGAAAGAGATTAGGAAAAGTGTATATTGTATTAGGTTAAAGCAACCACAACATATATATAGTCGCATACCGCAAAAAACTAAACTACTCTTATTCTAGTATTAATGCAAACATAACACTCCCCTTCAAGTTGGTGCATAGATATCTTTCATGCCCAAATTACAAACAAAAGGGTGAAAACCTTGCTACTGAGCCCCTCAGTGAAGACATCATCCAACTGATTCTCTGATTTCACAAAAAAACATGTAAATCAAACCTTGTTTAATTTCTCCTCAATAAAGTGTCGGTCAGTTTTAACAAGTTTAGTTTTATCATGTTCAATTGGATTATGGGTCATGTTGATAGCAGCCTTGTTGTCATAGTATAACTTCATAGGTCCATCATCAGAAAACCCCAATGCTCTCAGTATTGTTCAAAGCCACAAAAACTCACAAACCCCATGGGTCATAGCTCTATATTCAACCCCCACACTAAACCTGGCAACCACTTCTTGCTTTACCATGTAACCAGATTACCTCCAATCAAGATACAGTAGTTTGAAGTTGATCTTCTATCATCCACGCATCACTAAATGCTTCCAGTTTTAAATGACCATTATTAGATAGCAAGATCCATTTTTTTGGAGTTGATTTAAGGTATCTCAAAATGCAATAAACAACTTTAAGATGAGAAGCTCGAGGATCATGAATGAATTGATTGACAACGCTCATTGCATAAGCAATATCTAGTCGGGTATATGACAAATAGATTAATCTCCCCACTAGTCTGTAGTATCTCTCCTTTTCTACTACCTCATCAATACCACCACTCAGTCGATGGTCGACTTTAATAGGGGAATTGGTAGGTCTACATTCCAACATCCTCAGTTCTTCTAGAAGATCAATGACATACTTTTTCTTGAAGATAAAAATCCCTTTATCCAACCTGGCAACCTCAATCGCAAGGAAGTATCTCAATGGACTCAAATCTTTGATTTCAAACTTCTTAGCCAACTAAACATTCAATTTGGTGGTTTCATTCTCATCATTCCAATTATCACTATGTCATCCACATGTACAATGATGACGGTGATCTTATCATCAATCTGTTTGATGAACATGGTATGCTCAGTTTGACTCTGTTTACATCCAAACTTCAACATAGCCTTAAGGAACCTATCAAACTAGGCCCAAGGGAATTACTTCAATCCAGAAAGAAAGTTCTTCAATTTATACACCTTCCTTTTAGTTATTTAAGATTAAAAACCCAGAGGAACCATGTACACATTCTCCTCCAAATCTCCGTGAAGAAAGACATTCTTCACATCTAATTGCTACAAAGTTCATCACAAACTAGCTGCACAGAAGATAATTGCATGTATGGAGTATATCCATTTTTTTTTTTTTGGGTAAGTATGGAGTTCATTGTTGCCACAATAACAAAAGTCTCTTGATAATCAATACCATATTTCTATGTAAATCCATTAGTAACCAACCTAGCTTTGTACCTCTCGATAGTCCCATCAACTTGTTGTTTCACAGCAAACACCCATATGCACCCTACAGTCACTGCTCCTAGAGAATATAAATAAGCTCCCATGTGTCTTTCTTTTTCAAGACTTGTATTTCCTCCATCATAGCTTCTCTCCACTTAGAATTAGCAAGAGCCTTTTTCCAACTCCGAGGTATAGATATAGAAAATAAGGAATAAACAAATGCACGACTGGATGAAGACAAAGAAAAATAAGAAAGTAAGAGATAGGATGTTGAGTGCCAAGTACGAACATCCATTCTAACTGTAATGGGAAGCTCAGTCATCAACAACTGGATGAACCAAAACAAGAGTAACATTTAGAGATTCATTACCTGATAAATCGATGAAAGATGAAACTGAAGTAGTGGAAGTCAACTGGTTCAGTGGCACGTGGGTAATCTGTACCTTTTGACGCCAAGCATAAGTCTTTAGATTATCCTTTTGAAGATGTTCGCCATATGAATCACTTATATCACCTTTTTTCTCCACAAGGTGTTGTTCTCCCTCACTAACATCCCACTGAATAAGCAATTGAAGAAGGTGCTCCAGACAAAACATCTCTTCATTTGTAATGGCATTCTCTCCCAAAATAGATTTTTGGGTAGTAGAGAAGAATGGCTCAAATTCCCGAAATGTGAGATCCATGCTAACATACATCTAAGACTATGGATGATAGCATTTACAATCCTTTTGGCCGATAGAATAACCAAAAAAGACACTGCAAAGACCAAGAATCAAGTTTCTCCCTGTATAGTTTGTAATCATGTACATAATGCGCACACCCAAAAACATTAGGAAGGATAGAAATAGAAGGGATAGAAAAGACTTAGAAAGTCACTCAATTGGTAACTTAAACCAAAAGACACTCAAGGTCAAATGATTAATAAGAGTAGTAGTAGTGGAATCTCCTCCCCCTAATCTTAACATTCATACTGAACAACAATAAACAAGCAACCTCAAGAAGATGATGATTAAATGTAATTGTAGTGTGGTATTAAATGTAATTGTAGTGGCTATTAATTATTAAATGTAATTGTAGTGGGGTATTAAATATAATTGTAGTGAGCATTAAATATAATTACAGTGGGTATTAACTATTAAATGTAATTCCAGTGGGTTATTAAATGTAATTGCAGTGGGTATTAAATATAATTACAAGGGGTATTAAATATAATTATTCATACTTAAGACAAAAAAATATATATATAAAAGGCAGAAAATGCATAGTAGACCACGACGACTCAGAGTCTCAGACAGAAAGACGCAGAGAGGCAAGAGGCGATAGGAGAGGAGGCGATGGGTGATGTCGGTGCCCCAGAGAGAGAGAGACAGAAAAACAAACCGGTGGTCGCACCTCGTGGTTGCAGCGATGAAGACACCCAAGCCCTAGATCTGCGTTGGATCGCCTCAAATCTGGACTCAATGAGGTAAGTTACTGAAGCCTTCTCCTTCAATTTTTGGTCTATAGTCTTTGTCTCTTCGATTTCGTCTGGTGTTTTTTCTCTCTCTTCTCTACTTTTTTTTTTTTGCTTGGAAGACCTGAACTTAGACGGCTTGGCATGTGATTTCTGAGCTTGGAGGTCCTGTGTTCTGACATTTTGCGTGTGGAATCTTTACCTTTCTCAGAGTTCCTTTTTTTTCTTTTGGCCTGGAGTGAAGCGAATCTTTAGCTTTTTTTTTCTTTCTAATCATTGTTTCGTCGAAATTGTTTTGATCGAAACAGTCCAACACACTAACGTTTCAACCAAAACTTTGGAATTTTGGGATTCCACCCAGGTTTCGTATCGGTGTGTTGAAATTCCGAAATGTTTCGAACGTTTCAAACGTTTCGACGACATATAAATCCTTGATTTTGACTTTGGCATCAAATTGGATATTCACTATTTTATGAAAAGATCTAAAACATGAAAAAACTTCACATTTACTGCGTAGTAGGTAAACCCATAGAAGACGAGAATAACAATCAATAAAAGCAACAAACCAGTGATAACCAGAAATAGAAATAACACAAAAATAGCCCCACACATCAGAATGAATAACAATAAAAAAAACAGTGCTTTTATTATTGGTACTAGGATAAGATGAACGTTTATTCTTTAATAAAAAATTGTCTACTACACTGCTTTACTAGACTAGGAAAAAGATGTTCTAAAACACCATATGAGGGATGTCCCAAATGTTTGCACCTCTGTTGTAAGAACTGGAGGGTTGAAACACCATCTGTCTGGAGAGCTTTACCGGTAGGCCAAGAAGAAGGTTCAACATCCAAGAGGTATAGACCACCATGTGTCCTACCACTGCCAAACGTTTTTCTCAATTCTAGTTCTTGAAAGGTACAATGAGTAGGGAGAGAAGAATGTCACCGAACAATTAAGGGTTGTGTAATACTACTAATAGACAATAAATTAGTAGAAAAATTGGGAACATGAAGAGCATAAGAAAGAGATAAAAAAGGTGAGCAATTAATTGAACCTTCCTAAAAATAGAGGATAAGGATCAATCAGCCACCTTAACTTTGTCCATACTAGAACACGTAGAATACAGAGAGAAAAGGCTAGAAAAACCTTTCATGCGATCTGTATTATCCAAGGAGAACATGAAGATGTAGTAAATGCACTGGAAAATATACCAGTATGGACAAAATTGGAAGAAGAGGCAGGGGTAGAAGATGCGGTATATGAAACATAAGTCGAACTATCAGACGCCTAAGAGTCTGCATCTTATCTCATCTTGAGAGAAATTATAGAGAGTAGACCGAGATGAAAAATCTGAAGAGTTAGTCATGGGTGCATGGGATCACACATTACCCCATTGGTCGTGTGTAGGACATCCAGTCGGCTTCCAACAGAATTCTCTAGTATGCCTGATCTTCCCACAATAATCACATTTTAAGATATCCTTAGGAACAGTGTCCCTCGTCTCAATAGACTTGGGCAAGACTGAACCTAAGTCATCCTGAGGGATAATAACTAAAGCAGGCTATGCCTGAGGAGCATAAATCACAATAATTCTCTAACTCTCCTCCAGCTAAACATAGGCATAAGCCACCCGTAAAGTGGGAAATGAAGCACGACCCAAAATCTGAACTTGAATTTGATTATACTCATTATTGAAACTAGCAAGAAAGTCATAGACTCATTTTTTCTCGACCATCTACAGAAATTTGACTGCATCATTGGTACAATCTACCAGAAAACTCTGATAGTAGTCGAGCTCCTGTCATCAAGTGATCAACTCTGCATAATAAACTACAAGTGTCTTATCCTTCTAATTAGTATCCCGGACTCTCTTTCGCAGATTATATGCCTTAGCATCATTGCCCCATTGAGAATACGTATGGGACGCTATAGTCCAAATCTTATGTATCGTATCAAGCAGCAGAAAACAATGACTGATACATGGTTGCATTGAGTTGAGCAACCAAGATAAAATCAAACAATGTTCAAATGTCCACTACTCTAAGAAGGGACCAAACTCACTCGGCTTCTTAGTCTCTCCAACCAAGTACCCGTCTAAAGATATTGCTTGAACTAATAATAAACACGCCCTCAACCATGCCGAATAGTTGCTCCCATCTAATTTCTCCGGGCTAACTTAGAGAGAGGGGTTATTGGTGAGAGTACCTAAATGACTCAACTCATGTCCTCTCGTACTCCCTCAAGTCACAGTAGCGTCCGACATATTCACACAATGTGAGGGAAAAACAAACCCACTACACTCGCATATATATTCATACAACACAAAATACTAAACTACCTTTATTCTATGTATTGTGATAACAAGAGTGCTATTCAAATTACACACAATTCCGTTTTCCACTAAAGACCTAAACATATTGAGATCGACTGCATTTTGTACAACACCATCTTCTGCTTGGGACTATTTTCTTACCCTTTGTTTTTTCTACTATGCAATTGGCGTACTTTTTTCACGAAGTCTCACACTATGTTGCATTTTCATTTTCCTCTTGACAAACTGATGCAATCCATAAGATGCTCAAGGAAACACAAATTCGAAGATGTGAAAGATAATGAAATTGACTTTCCATCAAGACAAAGATTCATATGAAACCTTGCATTCTTATTTTAAGTTAATTTGCTAGTATTAATATTTTGTCTTTTTAATATTTTTTAGTGTCGGAGGTATTTTTGTAATTTTTAGAATTTCTGGAATAGGTCATATTTTTTGGTCAAATTTTAGTATTGAATATTCTAGAATTTAAAGTCCTAGTTTTAGTTAATTTTAATTTTTTAATTTGTAGAGACCTAGTATCTTTGAAATTCTAGAGATTTTGGAATCCTAATCTTTTGGAATTAGGATTATTTAGAACTCTATATATAGTTTGTGTTACTTTTAATAATAGAAAAAGAGAGATATTCAAAATTTTGAGCAATTACATGTTTCTTGAGTTGTGTGATGCAATTTTAATCCTGGGTGTGATGCCTACAGAACCCTAGAAGTGATTCCTAACCAAAAATACTGTTCACACCCACATTACTGTTCACAGATACAGTTCACAGCCCCTAAACAGTCCCTATTTTTATTTTACAAAGTTGTCCTACATCAGTTTGGTATCAGAGCCGAAAAATCCTATGTTATGCGGCTTAAATATTGATACATGATGATGGAGATCCAAGATTTTGATGGAAGGGATGATTCTACAATATTCTCTAGTTGGCTTGTTTCTATGGAGAACTATTTTGTTAGGTATAATTTCTCATGAGAGGAGAGTAAGGCTTGCTAAGATGAAACTTGTAGGTTTGGCAAAAATTTGGTGGTTTGGTGTTGAAGGAGATATAAGAAGATTGGGACAACCTCCTATAAACACTTGGCAAAAGATGAAAGTTAAGCTTCAACAGAGGTATATGCCCTCAAACTATAGTAGCAAGTTGTGCAAACAACTTATTAATCTGCAATAAGGTAACCTATCTGTTACAAAGTATATTCAAAGATTTGAAGACCTAATGTTGAAAAACCATATCGTAGAAGAACCTTGCCAGACAATTGCTCGATTCAAGGCTGGTTTAAGAGCAAATATAAAGGCAGAAATACTTGGGCAGCCACTATACAACGTAGAGCATGCATTCCAAGTGGCACTTGGTACGGGGATGTACCTAAATTTCCTTCACCAAGTAAGTACATCAAGGGTTTCTTCTTCGCAAAAGGGTAAAATTCAATGTTATTTAGATTCTAATGTGCAACTAGAGAAGATTCATCAAAAACAACCTAAAAGCAACAACTGATCGAATAATTCAAGATGAAGGAAATCAAGTAGAAGAATCAACACAATCCTAAGCAACTACGCTACTTCCTTGTCCAAAGGCTAAGATAAAAAGTGAATATCCAGACAATTTTTTTGTTGTGGAGCCTAACAAGATGGAAAATTCAGCAACTAGTATTGAATCAAATAAGCCTTTAGAGATGAGTATGTTACTACCTAAGAGCTCTGAAATAGTGCTAAAAGTGTTGCCCGGTGAAATTGTTCTCATTAATGACTTTCAACCAACAACAGTGATGTTCCAAGAGCTTGATTTGTTTGCATCTTTCAAGAATCAACATGAAGAGTCACCAATGCTTTTTTCTATCCACTTTGCTCCACCAATTGATTTTATCATTCCAGAAAATTTCAACGACACAATCAAGGGGATCAATTTTTAAATTTTTTCTTTGTTCCCTCAATTAAAGAAGAAAAAGAAGCATCATCTTAACGCTTCTCAGAGACAGCTACATATACAAGTTCAACGTTTTTGGACTTTCATACTGCAACACTTTAAAACTCGAGGTCGAGTTTTCTCCAACCAGGGGAGAATGATACAATCCATAAGATGCTCAAGGAAACACAAATTCGAAGATGTGAAAGATAATAGAATTGACTTTCCATCAAGACAAAAATCCATATGAAACCTTGCATTCTTATTTTAAGTTAATTTGCTAGTATTAATATTTTCTGTCCTTTTAATATTTTTTAGTGTCAGGGGTATTTTTGTAATTTCCAGAATTTCTGGAATAGGTCATATTTTTTGGTCAAATTTTAGTATTGAATATTCTAAAATTTAAAGTTCTAGTTTTAGTTAATTTTAGTTTTCTAATTTGTAGGGATCTAGTGTCTTTGAAGTTCTAGAGACTTTGGAATCCTAATCTTTTGAAATTAGGATTATTTAGAACTCTATATATAGTTTGTGTTACTTTTAACAATAGAAAAAGAGAGATATTCAAAATTTTGAGCAATTACATGTTTCTTGAGTTGTGTGATGCAATTCTAATCCGGGGTGTGATGCCTACGGAACCCTAGAAGTGATTCCTAACCAAAAATATTGTTCACGAGTACTGTTCACAGCCCCTAAACAGTCTCTATTTTTATTTTACAAAGTTGTCCTACATCACAAACTCTCGATGCTTCCTATCGTCACATCATGAATTTGAGGGAAGATGTTAGGATTGTATTTATATTTACGTTGATTTATCATTAGGGATATTTTAGTCTTGTAGTAGGATTTTTTATATAGTGTCGATTGTAACTAGTTATTGTTATGATGGAATATGAGATTTCATCTCTTCCTTTTTCTACTTATGAATTCTCTTCTTTTAATCTAGGTTTTCAGCATGTCGTGTCTTTTGCACTAGTGGTGAGACTTGTAGACTTCAAGTTGCCATTAAAAGTGCACACTAATGCTTTTGACAAGCCATTGGAGAAGTTCTCATCCGAGACATATACCCAATTGCCTTTAAAAGTCAAACGGTGAAGGATGTCGTGTAACACTACTCAAGCATAAGGAGGAGATGATTGTTGCAAGTTGTTTCCATAAATGGACGCATTACTTGTTAGGCCTAACACAAGTTTCAATACCCAAAAGAAGCTAATGCCTAGCAAGTTCTATGACCGGAATACCTCAACGAGCTCGATTTTATGAAGGCCCACGAAAAAGGAAGACGGAACCAAGTTGTTGATAAATTGAGGAGGAAATGCAACAATATGTATTGTTAAGAAAGCTTTTATTTCACATCAAATAATTACACCAAGATTGGTTTATATACTTGATGGGCCACTCCACCCATTGTCAATTGATTTTGGGTTGGATGCTCTCACATGCAAGGTTGTCAAAACGTGTATCGTTTTGCAAAAACAGTGTATCGCGTATCACAACGTATCGTGTCTCGTAAGACACGTGCAATTTTATAAGATATTAAAAATACATATACTTATGAAAAATGTCATAATAACATTTCATTGCACACCACAAATTTTTCACATAAAACAATTTAAATAGACTACAAGGACCAAAATAAAAATTAACAATTTAAGTCTTGAAGTTTCTAACATAATTCATCAATATCAAAATTTAGCTAGTTTTAGTTCTAATATCTAAAGTAGCCAGAGAAGGACACTTTTAACAATTAAGTTATTTGCTCCCACGATAGAATAAATAAAAAAGAAGACTTTAAGTGAAAATGCATTGTTTTCTTGTTAAAATTCGACAAAAATTTTTATGATATGTTTCACCTCATATCGGACAACTTTTATGTGTCGTCTTGTATCGAGTGTATCGTATTGTGTATAGCATGATACGGTACAAACCGATACACTTAAGTGATACGTATTATTTTTTCATGTATCGTATTCATATGTATCGTATTGAGTATCATACGAGACTAACAACTATCCTCAAATAGTATCAAAGTTGGGCATTGGGTGGTCTTTGTAGGCCAAGTCTCTTTCCTATTTAAATTTACTAGTATGAATGGTTGTTTGTTTATTTGTTTATTTGTTTGTTTGGTAACCCCACATGCCAGCCCAAGTCTCACATGAGGCAGGATGTTAAGAGAGTTTGTATCTCACATTGCATAACTAGGACCACCAAGGTTAGTTTATTTATTAGAAGACTACTCCACCCATTGCCAATTGATTTTGGGTAGGTTCTAACATGTATATCCCACAAATATTCCAGGAATGGTTCCAAACCAATGCTACAAAAGGCAAATTCAAGCAACATTTTAGTGAGGGTTTAATTCATAGGTGTTGACCGGATGAGGAGTTGCTCTATGCCTAAGGAAGTAGACTCCGTGTCCCGAATAGAATGGAATTGATTCGACAATTGATCAGGACAACGCATGACTCTCAACGGCCATAGGGATTGAGAGAATGTCGATGTTACTATCTTGTTGCTATTACTAGCCCAAAATTGAAGAAGGCATCAAGTCGTATGTGAGAATTTGTCTTGTCCACCAACTAGACAAGTCGAGATGAAGGAAAAGGCAAGATTATGACTGGCCTGCTTATACCTGACAAATCATGAAAATCAATCTTGATGGAATCATTGTAGTTGCCCAACGTGGTGGATACGGCCCAATTTTGGCTATAACTTGTACAGAGCTTCCACAACAAGTCTGAGTCTGTGTGAAATGGCTATGGGACAACAATCACTTATTGCTCGTGAAGTGGTAAAACATAAGACATGAGGCAAGTGTCTTCTCGCTCCATAAAATTTCACAGGGCCCTTTAGACTGTGGGAGCACTAGATGATTCGTCTATATCGTATCGATCAAGAGCTGAACAACTTGACCAAAGTCCGTCAGTCGCACGTACTCTATTTACATTTTGTTTGGATCCAATCCAATTAGAAGGGTCTTGACACCCGATACGGTTAGGCTCACTTGACCACTCAGACGTAACGAGGAAGTCCACGTAGACTTGACGAGAACTTGTTAGACGAGTTCCATTGCATTGCAAGAAAGCATTCCCGACATGGCATTTTCATTATTAGTAAGTCTTTGTTTGAAAGATGTTGATGCATTTTTAGTGATGGTAGAGCCCTTTTACTAGTAAGGCTCGTAAATGAGATTTGGGCACCTTATCAAGGGTAAACCAATGAAATCATGACATTTTAGGTGCTTGTGATGGGATGAATGTGACTTCCCTTAATTGGTTTGACTGGCATAACCCGTTGCAACAGTCCCCCCCTTTTTGATTGAAAAATCAATCTAATTTATTTCATACCCTTCGCTACATGAGAAAATGGGTCAAATTCTAAAGAATCAAACCTATGGGACTGGGTCAACTTTACAAGAGAAATAAGCCCATCGAACCTAAAAAAAAACTCGATCATCTCCTTCATTCTAACCCTATTTAGAAAGAGCTCTTTCATTTCAAAAAGGCAATATGGATGAACTAAATTCAATATCTACGCAGATCAAATGCACCTCTACTAAAGAAGACATCCCAGAAAAAGATTATGAAGTGACAATGATCAAAGGACAAAAATTGCAAAAATGCTCTATACAAGCATAAAAAAACAAAAAGAAAAAAGATAGTTTATTAGTGAGATTCTACAATCTCACTTTATGAGCTAGATGCAAACGCAAAATAGAAAAGAAGTTAATGGGTGTCGCAGTAACCTCCTCACTACTTGCAACTCGGAGAAAAAGGCCGGAGGAGGAAGTCTCTGTCTTGCAGCCTTATATTAATGAAGATATTTATTATTTATCAACACCAGCTCGTCAGGTGAACTACCAAATAGAATACATTATCTTCTAGAATGCTCAAAGCAAGAGTTACTTGAATAAGCACAGAACAACCTGGCCAAAGCTCCTAGTAGAATGAAAATAAAATGCCAGAAAAAATCAAAGGCCATTAGAATTTCATGAGAGGCACAAATTCTTAGTGAAATTGACTTCACATATTTGGAAGAAGATAAGCAACAACACAAGCGACTGTGGGATGATTCCAAGTATTATCAACCCTTTGAGGTGATTAAGCATATTAGGGATTTGGTGTGTTGTGTGTAATTTACCCAATCATTTGAAATTTCATGCAACCAGTGACGCCCTAAAATCAGGAGGTCCTTTCTCAACTTGTTGATCACTCGTCATCCCACAAAATACCATGGATACCGTACAACCTAGCACTATGTCATTACATCCCATTCACCGGGATCATAATAAAATGGAAGCCGGACAAAATCTCCTTTGCATGGGAGCACTACCCAGCATATAACCTGTTCACATATTCATCATACGACCATTCCAAGGTCCAAACCCCAATCTAGGACTTAAAATTGCTCATTTACATCATCCAAAGGAAAAAACTCAGATGTGAAAGCTAAGCAATAATACAGTTAAAATTTCAATTTTTGGGAAGAGGTACCAGTACTTGTGATATGTGGTACCAGTACCTGAGGCCTATGGTTGCCAAGTACCGATAGATGTAAGACTTGGTACCGATAACTAGGGTCACAACTGTGTGGTACTGATACCTGTGAATTGAGATGGCAATGCACCGAAGTGGAGGCGGGGGGTATAGTCTCCATCCCCGTACCCACTTAAAAAAACTTCATTTATCTCCAGTTCACTCCCGTTAACAGGTATAATTTTCATTCTCATTCCTGTCCGTAGATAAATTTGTAATTCCTGCTCCGTCCCTACCTTCACCCCCGTCCAAGCCCAAGCCCAAGTCAAACATAATCTAACATTGTAAATAATCAAAAAAATCAAAAAATTGCATGTCACTAACTGAAAATTATCTCATAATTCTTCTCATTAATAAGAACTAGCATTTGGTATACTGAGTAGGCAAGAAGTCTATCTAGCACTCTTCAAGAAAAAAATCTATCCAACAATTTTCAAAGAGCAAAAATCATATTCAAGTAGAATAAACTCAAAAATCAGTAAAAATCATATCTAACACTATAATCGGAATTCAACAAGGACCATATTCAAGTAGTATAAAATTAGAAAATTCAAAATATTGCATATCTAACAAAGAAACTTAGATGTAACCAAAGATCAAAATTTCGTTTGGGTGCATTGTTTCGGTCACCTAGGAAACGACAACGTTTCGACGTATTTCGGAAACGTTTCGAAAATAGAATGAAAAAAATAAATAAATAAGAATTATTTTTTCAAAACATTGGTTAAAATATACCAAAATATCTTGAAATATCTTAAAATATTTCGAAATATTTGTGCAAATGCATTGAAATATAATAAAACATTTCGAAAAATTATGGAACATTTTCAAGTATTAAAATTTCGATTTCATTTCTGATTCGTTTTAGTCTACTTGAAAACGAAAAAGTTTCAGATGTTTCGAAACGATATTTTGATCCTATGATGTAACACATGAAAATGGTAGATCTAACACCCAAAAAAAAAAAAAAAACAAATCAGAACAACATATAAAAACCTCGTATCTAACACACCATAGATCTGAAACAAAAACCCTCAATAACTAACACAGACCCTGAAATCTAACAAAAGTTATCCGATATATATATATATCACGGATTAGCGGAGGCGGGGCCGGGGCAGGTGCGGGGGTAAGTGTTAGTCCATCTCCGCCTCCATCCCCATGCGGGTTTATACGGGTATCCCCGTATACGTCCATTGTCTAATACGTATGGTCCATCCCCTGTCCAAACGGGACGGGTTTGGACGAATACCCATTACCATCATAACCTGTGAACCTAGGTACCGGTACCTGAGCCCACTATTAGCGAGGTACCGATACCTATGAGCTTAGTTATCGGTACTGGTACCTGAGCTCTCTAGATGCCAGGTACCTGTGAGGTACCGGTACCTAGAACCCAGATTTTCTCCAAACTCCCCAAAATCCAACTTTTAACCCAATAACTCATACAACACTCATTACATTCATTTGTTTTATAAAAGAATAATATCACATTACATGCCTTTGTCAAAGTACAAGCTTTATATATAATTTACACAAGATCAAAACAAATTTATACATAGAATTACAAAATATAATTTAAGAGCCACAACCTGGCTCTGTCATCAACACGGGCCAAAGTGAGGGTCATTCG
This sequence comes from Ilex paraguariensis, assembly GCA_963454935.2. Taxonomy (NCBI): domain Eukaryota; kingdom Viridiplantae; phylum Streptophyta; class Magnoliopsida; order Aquifoliales; family Aquifoliaceae; genus Ilex; species Ilex paraguariensis. The sequence goes on from CAUOFW020007034.1 coordinate 16,249, forward strand.
TTGAAACTTGTCCAACACTTGAAACGTATACCCATAAAGGGAGAGTCATGCTCAATATAGTATCTCCTAAGAAGATCACTTCTCAACCCAGATACATATGAAATGTCACATGCAAGTTATCATATCAAGCATTCATTTAAACACATACATTTCATAGACGAATGCTACACTTTTCATGTCATGTCATGAAATGGAACTCACGCATGCAATGCAAATCCGAGCCCTCCAATGGCTCCCATAACACAAGTCATGCGATGCGTATTCATCTGGACATTCTAAGCCCTCGTCTTTGATGTTAGACATCCAATGACCATTTATAAATTTGTCTTTCTTGGATAGGTATATTTATGGACATCACACCAACAATCTACCACACCGGAACGACATTTGAGGACATCACACCGCTGTTTTCCGAGTACACCCGCACATTTTTTTGAAATTTTACTGCCGGTCAAGTGAGTAAACCAAGTAACCGAGTCTTGCACCTGAGAGAGAACTTATACCTTTTTGCTATACCCGACACAATTTTTCTATGCAATGTCCATGCAACTCAATTGAACCTTAATTCAAACTTCCCGAATCCACCCATCAACTCACCATGTGGTGAATGACCAACCCATGCACCCACACACTCACACTTGTGTCAATGCCCATGAATGTAGTGCAACTTGTACATATGCAAATGTAATGTATACTTGCATTTAATATCATTATGCAATCAAATTGTATAATTATAATTTATATTACATGCTCATCATATCATAAGATATAGTAAACATACCAATTTCCACAAACATTTTCAAGCATGTTTCATGTGATATCAATCCAACTAACATACTTGGATTCCTAAACATTTTATGAAACACTTAGTAGACAACATTATATAAATACACAGCATGCCCAAATAACACATTATTCATGAAACTTATATTAAGCAATTTATCAAACCCAAATCATACAAGAATTGGTTTTAACCTTCTTTCCTCATACCCATTTTCATATTCTAACAACACTAGGTATGTGTTATGTATGAGAATTCATCTCTAACACTCTATTCATTTCATATTTCAACCATAGGATGAAAATAAATCTAGATAGGAAAGGAACCCTCCCTCTTATAGCGTATATCCGCGTAAAAGAAAAAGCCCAAAGGCTCCAAATTAAGCCTTCTAAGCATTACCCAAAACTTTTGTCTTTGAGATTTTGGAGAAAATTTTGATTTTTGATATGGGTGCGTAGCTCTCGTTGCGTAGAGTGACTTTAACTCTTGACCCAAAGCGATCCGAAGGTTGGATCTTGGCGAATAAAGGGAAGAAGGTGAAAAGAGCTTTGAGTTTTCTCTTCTCTCTCTCTATTTCCGGAAATGGCTGAAGAAATGGGAAAAAATCTGATTTTCCCGCTTTAAATACACTTGAACACTTGGCCCTCGTTGCACCACACGTCCCTATTCGATTAGTCTAATTTTATCCCGAATCGATTAAATCTCGTCTCGTGGAGTTTAGTGTATTTTGATTGAACTAACTTTAAATTATTTCCTGCTTTCACTCATAAAATCTGATCGCGTTTATTTTAGTCGTGTGACGCGCGATCACATTGTAAAACGCTAGAAATCTGACTGTCTCAGAATTCAACGAAAATTGCTTGTGTAGCTAAATTTCACAAAACGAATTCAACGGTGAGGTCTGTTTCGTCATCCGAGTTCTAGACAAATTTGGGTTTTTAATCCGTGTCGTAACGTCTAATTACCATTTTGCCCTTTTTAATAAAAAATTAATTTTCCTGGGTTTTACACAACCATTCATGTGAATTTTCTAAAGCCGTTTCATGAAGATTGAAGCGAGGAAACTCTATTTAGGCTTATGCATCAATGTCCAACATTTCAGACACATCTTAATATGTTCTTTGTTGTCAATCACTGAATTAGCCAATACGGTTTTGCAACTCTGCGATATGACCTAAATTTTGTCATATTCAACATTTTATTTTAAGTCGTATCATCTGATACTGTAACACGACGCCATGACCAATATGTTTCGGAACTCTCCAAGTCGATATCCGATACTGCGACCTTAAACCTTGTTAGGGATGTGTTTGAATCTCGCCACCACCCTAACTATTACATGACTCCACGTGCTAGGCCCAAAATTTAGTTTATACATGAGACAACGTGTTGAAGTATAAATACTTAAGTTATACCTTTTCTGATGCTTAAACTTTTAGAGTAGAAAGTTGTTTAATATATATATATATATATATAAATATAAAACACATAAGAGTTTGAATTTTATCCCTACACATTTTCCCCCCAAAATCCATCCCATTCTCTGTTACATCACCCATCAATTCTCTGTCTGTTGTTGAGGAGAAAACAACATGTTAGTTGAGACGGCACCGTTTTGCCCAATAAACAATGAATCATTTCCTCAAAAACCCTTGTCTTCGCTTGCGAAGCTTTTACCCATGCGAGAGTCTCAACATTCTCTTGCCCAACTCTTTAACTCAAATATATTAGTCAACTTTGTCGTCTTCTTTTGTTTTATGGTTTTCACTTTTAGAAAAAATATTTGATTTTTTGAACAAATACTCAATAACTTTGAAATCATAGACCATTCATTTTGATTTGCACTGTTTTAAATGGAAATTAACATTCACTATGATTTCCACTGTTTTAAATGGAAATTAACAAGAGTAAACACGAAAAAGTGGTAAATGAGATTCAATGGTGGACGACACCTTATCAAGCAAAACAATCATGGGTTGTGGTGGGTAAAACACTCTCGAATCCTAAGTTTTTTAGTAGTGTTAGTTTCCTAGCTTTGAATTTTGATTGTGCTGCTTGATCTTTGATGACTGTTCGGTGTCTATGTGAGGGATCTATAAGTCCAACGATATGAACACCCCTTTATATGGTGAAGATGGAGACTTTTTCAAGCACTTGATCACTTCAGTTGGGGTTTTCTTACTTTGGCTTACTCTCTCACCGTCACCATCACCGTTGCCACTGCGACTGCGCCATAGCCTTCCTTTTCTCCAAGGTATCCCTTTCTCTTCTCTCTCTCCACACACACGTAGATAACAAACCCCAGCCCTCCCCTTCTGTGACCTCCTACCTCCTCTGTGCAACCCATCCCCTATACACAGTCACACCGAGCGTGCACACACACCACACAAAACACAACTTTAACACAGCCACACCCCTCCACCGTAACCCACCAACACCACTATAAACCCACTCCACCCACCCCATAATCCCATGTCCCACCACCCACTTCCTCGTCTTTCCCGATGACCACCAGAGACCCATCTCCATTCATCAAACCCACATCACTGCTCAATGGCCCACCAAGTGTTTTTTAAATTCCTAAGAGAAATTTGTGCAAACAGTTGACAAAATTTGGGTTACGATTTTCTTCAAAGGTGGAGAGGATTTGGAATGACCTTTGTTTTTCTATTCTAGACTTGATTTGCAAATGGTTACCTTCCTAAAAGGCATCTTGGAAGTGTTTTTGATTGTGGTACAAAAGAAAAAATATTTTTTCCACACTTCCTTTTTTTCCCTTTTCGTACCTTTGCATTTGGATTCCTTAATTACCAATACTTTAACTTGTTGATTCGAGTAAAGAATTTTGTTGATGAATTATAGAATTAGGGATTGTGAGTTTTTTATCTAGGTTTTATTGATGTGAAATTGCATGGCGTAAATTATATAGAATTGTTTTTGCTTGAACTAAAATAATGACTTATTTGGTTAATATTGGGAATGGTTTGTATCAATTGGATTTGAGGTTATCTCTCTCTACTGGACACACACTTAAAATGCATTCTTATTAATTTTATCTTTCTCAAGATCTATTTCCATTTTTTTGCTTTAACCAAATCGAGTAGTTGATTACTTACATGTATCGCAATGTATTAGCTAATCAAAGTTTACAATTTACTTTAAAATTTAGAAGTTTAAGGAATCTTTTCTTAAGATGTCACTTTTTTCGACAATTTATTCTTGATTTGGGATACATTCTCTCAATTATTAAGGTTTATCAAATTTATTGACAAAAATATGATTGTGTAATATTTTCCAATTAACTGTATTAGATGGTTGTTTTAATGGCTCTTTGTATTTCGTTTCTTTGTTGTAGAAAAGAGTATTAAATTGAATTTTTCAAAACAAGCATAGTAAGGGGTCTGCTTGCAAGGTAATTTATTGAACTTTGATTGACTCATGAATTATGAAGGTTATATTATGTACAGTGTTTGTGTGTAAAGTTGCATATATATGTTCGTGGTGTTGTTTCCGTAAAAGTTAAATTATCCTTTTCTTTATGACGAATCTATTTAGAGATTCATTCAGTGTGTTTTTCCAAATACTGGTATGTAGTTGTGATATTCTTAGTTGAGGATTTCGTGCTTTACGATCATGCACGATGAAACTCTATCGTAAGAGGTAAAAGATTCTTTCAATTTATATTTTTGCCTTTGAAATTCTGAATTGTTTATCTGGATAGCATTTGAACTTGAGCACGACTTTATCCATATTGTGATGCAATCAGTTATGTGTTTTTCTTTTTAGGGTTATTGGGTATAGTTCTAATAAGCTTAATAGTGTTATTTTAGGTGAAATTCAATTACCATAACACGGTAGTTTATTCAAAATTCTAGATGTCAATTTAGTTAATATTTTTTTCTTCTAAATATTTGATGTCACTATATTTGTCTTTAATTGGAGGTATTTTATTGTTATGATCCTAGAGTTTTTTTGTAGGCTGATGGTAATGCGAGAAGGATTTTAGGGAATTAATTAGGTTCAATGTGGTGTTTTTGGTTCGTTGGTTTGGTGGTGGAAAAATACATCAATGTAAGAATGGTCCAGATTAATTCAACTTAATCTAACGGTAGAAAGTGACTCCCCAATAAAAAATTCCCCCTATTCCCGTCTCATTACCCTTCAATCTCTCACTATGTCATTGGCCATCTCTTGACCCTTTTCAAAGTCCCTCTCTCTCCCCATTCACAAACACAAGCCTCTCTCTCTTTCCCCCTTTCTTTGCCATATCTCCTTCACTCCCCATCTTTGCTACTCTCCTTCATCTCTCATTCTCTTCGTCAGATCTCCTCCACCACCACTTTCAACCACCATCATCACAACCCCACCCCATGCCATCCCCAAAGGATCTACAACTCATCACACGTACACATATAAGCAAACTCACGCAGCACTCTCAAACACCCATAGATTCCCCCTTTCTCTTTCTCTCTCTTAGATAGGCATTATCAATGAGCGCCTATAAACTATTCGACCAAATACCCCAAAGATTCTTGACACATACCATGTTTTTCACACATAGACACAACTCTACTATCAACCCACCACAAAATCTGCCACCACAGCTCCATCTCCTTCTTTCAACTCCCACCCCACACCCTAGCTCCTCCATGCACCACATTTTGCCTCCAACCACCTTTGGGCATATTGCGCTAATTAATTTTGTGATTATTTGGTGTTACTTTGATATATTGTGTTTCTACTTGGTTGATGGGGAAATCTACCAGTACCTAAGCTTTTCTATTCTTTGTTTGATTGGTTTTTGTTTTTATGCCATTTCATGATGGCTTCATTCTATAAAACCCGAGAGCTTCAAAAATTTATTGTTGTTGGTTTTTCTTGGGCAATTAGATTGCAATTGCTTAATAGTTGACAATGGTAAGGGTTTTTGATTTTTTAATATCTAAGTATGTATGTATATACCAGACTTAGAGTTTATATGGCTTTTTAATCCTTTTTCGTGTAAATAATTCTCAATTTTTTATTGATAATTGTTTATTTGTATGCCTATTGGTAATTTGGCATCATATTCCTACTTGAAAAATGACAATTATCATTGAAATGTAGTTGCTTTTTCTATTCTTGAATTTAGATAGTTTTCTCATTTAAGGCTCCCTCAAAAATGCTGCAGCGGCTTAGCATGTTCAATCTAATCTTTCATGCTAAATTTTCCCGTTAATATGGATGTTGAT